>JAOYMU010000010.1:34777867-34787992 GCA_025802295.1 Psammodynastes pulverulentus
GCAGATCGAATCTCACCAGGCTCAAGGTTTTGACTCAGCCTTCCGTCCTTCCGAGGTGGGTCAAATGAGGACCCAAATTGTTGGGGGCAATAGGCTGATTCTGTAAACTGCTTAGAGAGGGCTGTAAAGCACTATAAAGCAGTATATACGTCTAAGTGCTATTGCTATTAAGGGTTCTATCTATCCATCTCAACCCCAGCCTGAAAGAACAACCAGGTCTTCAATGCTTTGCAGAATTTGATCAGGATGGGAGTCACATGGAGCTCAGAGGGAATCTCATGCTAAAACCCCATGGTAAAAAGGCACATTTCTGGGTCCCCATAGATGGCACTATTTGATTATAAAGACCTACAGCATACTAACTCTGCTGGCATGTACTGGCCATCATAAACCATGGGAGATGGGCAGTTCTTCAGATAACCTAACTCTAGGTTATGTAGGGCTTTATAGGTAATGACCAGCGTTGATTAAATTAATATATAAAACTAAAAACTTTGTATCATCTTGAGAAATGGTCATAAATCACTACAAAACTCTAAACTGTAAAATTTACGTTGATATCACTCACAACTATTTATCACTAAATAAAAAGGCATCATCCTTTGAAAAGAAAAATAAATACTTCAAAAAAAAATCAGTAAAAACAATCATCACTCCATATCAACAGAAGGGAATGTAGAACTCCTTCAATACTTTAAAGTATCCCAACCAGATTTCCTTACCAGAGCTTCTGATAGAATATAATTATATGAATTGTGTAAAAAGTTGCCATTTTAGGAATACAGAATCCCTACTTATTATTCCAGGAAGTACCTGATAACCTTTGAGCACTTGCTTAATACTATCACTACATTCAGCATCCTCTTTCCTTTTGACTGGACAGAAAATTGGAGGCATCACTTGGCCACTGCAAACAGTTCTCAGAAGATATTTCCTACACTGCATGGCTCTGGCAGTGAATAGAAAAACTTGCTTTTCAGGTAGTCTTCTTCTCCAGTTTTTTTTCTTCAGAACTAAGTAAACAAAATGGAGTTGGGTTGTTTTCATACAAACTGGTTGACTGGTTTAAGTTTAGTTTAACCTTGTGCACAAGTGCAGCTAAATCCAATCCCTTGAAATTAATTAGCTCTGATAGCGCTTTGGGTTCTGCCAAGTCTTTTGTGGAAAGTGAAGTCTTTTTGTAGCTGAAATCACCAAACTGGATTGAAAATTAATGAAGTCAAAATTCTTACTTTCAGGGCAGACTGCCTACTCTAGGAGTGGGGAACTTTTTAACCTTCCAATATTTGGGACTACAATTTCCAACAATTTCAACTGTCATACTTACAATTAAATGGAAGTGAGAGCTCTAATTCAGACCACACCTTGAGGACCAGATATTCTTCATCCTTGGTTATTGCATAGATAAGGCCATAAAATAAGGTAATATGGGAGATGTCAACTCAGAAAGCATTCCTGGCTTTTTCTTGAGTTTCCATTTGGGGATGGGAAATCTGATAGAGCAGTTGGTTGCTATGACAACAAACAAATTCCACAAATACCATTCTCCAAATCAGGTCTCACATTACCAGAGCTATCTAGCAAGGCGTGGTTTTCCAAGCTCGGGGAAAAGAAACATTTTTGTTGGAGAGTGTGATATATGACACAACCTGGGAGGAGGGGGAACAAGGGTCATAGGTGGACAGTAAATTACGTAGGGCACAGTCGTCTGCACTCGGGTTAAGTGCCGACATGTTGATTATAATTAGTGATATTTCTTTTGAAACTATGTTCGAGACTCATACATGGATTATATCATCTGTCGGAACCCTGACAGGAGAATTGTGAATAGGAATATTTGTATCATGACCGTAGAGCTAATTCCCATCTTGACTCGCTGATTTTCCTTAGGCTCCATATTAAAATATAAAATTCTGCATTGGTATGATTCCCAGGCTGAGAGGTATCTTAACTTTCAGAAGAAAAATCTGGTAGTTCTATCTGAAATGCTTGATTGAGAAGAAATAGGCTTGCTACGCCTACATTTTATAAAATTCTGCTTATGTTTGGCAAATCTCCTGTTTGAGACATCATCCCTATTCAGCCATTCAGATGTCCACAACATACGGGCTACATTGAGACACGTCCATTGGCTTCTGCCTTATTTACTTCCCTCTTTCTCAAATTGATGGTGAAAATCTAAAGCACAAGTTCCAGAAATGACCATTCTTGTACAGCTACCAGTATAAGATGTTGACTAGTGAAAATGCTACTGTCAGGGTTCCAAGTAACACTCCCAACCAAAAAAGACTCTGAGGCCAGCAGTTCCTCAAAGTTCCATTTGAGCCTCCAGGGCTGACAGCTGAAATATGCCCCAATAAAATTTGATGACTTTGAAAAATGGCATACCATTTTTAAAATAAATTTAAAATGTGGTGTTTTTTTTATCTAAAACCAGTAGAAAAGAGTAGATAATGGTCAGAGGCATTTTCAAAAAATTAAACAATCTCTATTTATTTATTTTATTTATTTATTTACAATAATTTAGTGCTGCCTACTAACTAGGCTCTAATGGCTTACAATTTTAAAAACACTAAAATCAACAGTCAATGTAAAATCAATCCATTAATATCCATGCGATCATTATCTACAGTATGATTATCTAAAGTATGCTCTCCATCACTCTTCTATCCAAATGCCCCATGGGAAAAGACTGTTATCACTATCTTTCTAATTACTGAATGGGAATAGCATTTTAGAAATCATAGAATAACAGAGTTGAAAGGGACCTTGGAGGTTCATCTAGTCCAACCCCCTGCTCGAGCAGGAGAGCCTATTCCAAATATTAGCCTCTACCTAGGATCAAACTCACAGCCTCCTGATTGTGACACAAGCACTCTCCCTCTAGGCCACCGGAGATAGTTCACTCTCATTGATAAATTATTGATATTCCTGTTTCAGGTGATAATTTCCATTATTGTGCTAATCTCAACTTTTTTCACCTCTTTATTTCAACAAAAAGATTTCAACCTGGTTAACAGTACTGTTTATTTTAGAATAAAGAGCAAAACAATAATAATAGGTAACAACAATAACCATTTCCAGCAAAAGAATGGCACTGAACCAGTGGAGGCTATTCAAATCCAAACTGAAGTTATTAAACCATTGTTGGAATGGAGAGTGCAGAGATTCCTGAACAGAATGAATTCTGGTGGGCATTTTCAAATTATCTTGGACACAGTCCCTCAGACAGCTCTCATAGAGGAAGACTTGAGGGAGCTGAACAGTAAGCGTGATCTTTACTGCAAGGTCAAACTAGGCAAAAATCTGTATTAAAAACTTTACCTGTGGAATGCTGGAATTGAAGTGAACAGGAACACTGAGAGAAAGGCCACCAGATTGCATAACCACTCTTAGTCAACTCAAAGAAGTCTTACTGGGGAAACCACATGTCCAATCATGGATGCAGAGTTGCATATAGACCTTTGTCAAAAGGGAATCCATTTTTCTCTAATCAACTGGAGGTGGCTCCCAGCTAAAACGGCTGAGAAATCCCCTCATATGACATTAATCAGTCTTGGCTAATATTCATTGTCCCTATGTAGAAGATTCAGATATCCTTCCTCTGGACTTCTAAGATTAAAAATAATGGTTACTACCACTGAAGATGCTTCTTCAAGTTTTTTTTCCTTTCTTTGAAAATAAATTCATTTCATATTTGTATTACGGATATGTATGTTCATAATTAGCTGCTGTCCCCATTGTTCCTGGTGGCAGATGCTTGTTTCTTCGCACTGAAAACAGCAACTGCTGCGCTTAGAAAAAAACAGGAGGCAGGGATGGTGCTTACATAGTTAGGCATATAGGAGACACCCTCTAATTTTTAAAAAATTCTTTACCTCCTCCTTAGAACAAACAAGAACTTCCAGCTCAGCATGGCGTTTGCAGGCTTGCCCTACTTTGGTCATTTAATAATGTAAGAACCTCAACTGCTTTCACAGTGAAAAGTAGACATTTATTGATGCCAAGTGGCCGCAGCATAGCAAGGCTAGATCTGAGGATTAATATCCCTGAGTTATCTCACCCCTTTCCCAAGCCTTCCCTGCTGGTCAGTTCCCAAGTGTCCAATAAAGTTCAGAGTAGGTGTTTACTTTATAGTTCCAATGTTCGGTACTTCTTTGCTGGGCAGTCACATTTTGTTCCCAGGCCAGGTGCCTTTTGGCCGATCTCCTGATGTCTTGAGTTGGCATATAGCCTGTCTTCCCTCTCCCTCCTGCTCTAATGACAGGCTGTCATCAAAGTAAAACCAGGACTGAAGATGGCAGCTCTGATGGACATGGCCACCTATATCTCTTCAAGCCTCCATTTCAAGCTTCCACCATGCCAATCTCTCCACTACATCTTTGTGCTTTTATGCTGGTAACACTTTGCTTTAGTCATGTTATTTATCCATATCCAGCTATGATCAGAGCTTGGATTCCTGGGGATGAGGGCAAGGAGCCTGCTTGCACCTTTATTTTATATAATGTCATCCAAAGTAGGTATTACTTTAGGATTAAGATGTAATGATCTGACCAAATATTAGAAGCACATCTTACATTTTAGTATCTCTATTTCTGCTTTTTCCCATGACTGTGGGGTCAAGGTACAACACTGTGCTGTAAGTAAAATAAGCACTGGTTTCTTGTTATTAATGAATATGAGAAGTGAATGAGCTGGTTCAGAATTGCTCTTCACACATTGTCATATCATTGCTTGGCTTGGGAGCATTAGGTTTGGCAATTTTCTTTTCTTTTTTTAATTAATCCCACCACAAAATGACACCTTCACTTAAGGTCTTTTTTTCTGTTCAGTTATAAATGGTAATTCAGATCCCATTCAGAGATATAAATTAGGGAGAACTGTCCGATGTACATCTCTTCAGACTTTTGCATCTCTCTCTCTCTTTACACTAACTTAAACAAAACTTCATTTGCCTTTTGCCTAATATTCAGCCAATCTGGAGCTCCTTACAATAACTGTTGACTTTCACCACTTTAAGCATTTTGATACCATCCCCAAATTTGATGAACTTACTGCTTAAGTCAAGATCACTTATCAACAAGACCTAAGTATAGTTTTTCTTGTCTTTCTTGTGTTCCAAAATATTAGAAATAGGGAAAAATGCTTTTCAAAATATTATGTACTATTTAGATTCCAGTTCTCAAGAGGGATTTTGAATTTGATAAAAGTTTAACACTCCTGATCATCTCAGCTATTGACATGGGATTATGTATTTCTAGAAGACCACAATCCAGCCATCCTTAAAATATTACAATAGATTATAAAATCTTTTTAGAACCCATAAAATACACAAAAACCTGTCAAGTGAATTGCGATTCTCCATGCCCAAATGTTTTATTTAATGTCAGCTCCCTGCAGAACATCTAAGATGAAATCTGTTTTGTAGTTTATCTCTAATTAAAAATGTGATAGAACAAAGAGAAAATGAAAATGAATCTTGCACTAATTAGTTTACAAAAACTATTACAAACACTTTTCAGAACTAGTATTCAGAAAAATATTGCAGCCTGACATATTTCTATAAAGTATGATGCCATAAAATCCATTTTTAAGAAATCACTGCATTTCCCCATTTGTGTTTGTACAAATATCAGATATGTGGAATGAGAATTTAATAAGTCCTTAATTATTTAATGTTACTGTTGTTGGGTTTTTTAATTCAAACCAAAGTTTCATAGCAGATTCTGAGAAATATAAATATTCTTAGCTTACTGCTTTATTCTGAAAGTTCTGGTGTGGATTCTAGAATCCTTTCTACAGATTTATATAGGCTTCCTTGTGATCTTTAGAAGATATGTAATGGATCTCAAAACCCACTGTCTCATTGTGTAAAGGGTGTATCTAAAATATGCTCAGGATACACACATAATCATCTCATTTTTCAATCCACCTGATTCTTTTCCATTAACTATATAATGCATGTACATGTTTTCATTGGATCTAAGATTTGGAGTTAATTTCTGTTAAATTACAAATTGCTCCTTCGAAATTGTTGAAGGGAAAGCTTTAAACTAGATATAAAAGGGTATAAAATGGAGATGGTGTGCTTTGACAAGGTCACTGGAGAAAGGTGTTTATGTGGTGATTCCTTTTACTTGTCTATAAAGGTATTTATATCAGGAGAAACAATCTTGTTGCCAACTTGGACTAAGAATGGTGAGTTGGTTCAAGAATTGGCTTTGTTTCATCAATAGAAGAGTCTTCAGTAAAGCCAAGTTTACAGGGATCACTTTTATTTCATTTAGCCAGATTACTGTGCATGATGTAGGTTTAGCTAACCAGTTCACACTTGATTATAATATATTTAGAGACTTATTAATACCAAGTGATTTCAACTGACCCATTCACAGTATGGCTAAAATTCCATCTATACCAATGTATTATCTAACCCATGAGCAGCCCCAGCTTATTCAGGTAGTCTAGTTTCCACATGAAGAAATCGCAATGATTATTGCTAATAGTTTCCATAACTACAATATCTGGATTAAATAACTAAATCTATATTCCTTGACTTAATGCTATCTAAATGGGTTGTGAATGCATCAATGTAAGAAAGGCAATGTTACTGGATTATTAAAACCATGGATTGGTCCATACTACTGATGCCCAAGGAATGCTATATGTCTTAGAAATTATATTTTTCTTTGCACTTTCTCATTCTATTAAAAGCCATTGTATAATTGGAAGTGTCCCTACCACATAAAACATTTATAAAGGTTTTTTTTGTACATGCTTTCTGTAAAGCATTAGATAGTCTTAGTTTTTGTTATCAATGTGCTCTTTCAATGTGTCAAACTGCTTACTATACTATCTTATTCAGTCTTATTTCTCAGCATCTGTTAATTTTATTCATATCTTTAAAGTTACCATTGTAGATTTTAAATGTGCCTTGAATCTCATTTCTAGATGAGAACTTTGGAATAAACCTAAGGCCTCAGCAATTGATCAATGCATGCTTACTTTCATTTATAAAATCACTTGATTCATGTCTATTATTGATGCTGAAAGTTAAGTAACTTACGTTAGTCTAGACAATCAATAAATCCATAACTATACTACTGGGATTTGTATGCAAACCTTTGAATGCAAACTCAGATTATTATACTGTGGCACATTATCTAGGATATATTTTGTAATTTTGGGACAGACAGGTTCAGAGCAAATACCTTGTCTCCATTCTCTCCTGAAATTCAAAGTTCATACTAACTTCCTACAAAGAAAAAATAGTATATAAGACAAAGGTGAAATTCAATCACCTCAGCCTACTTCAGGGGAGGTGGTAGGGATGATTTGAATTGGTTTGCGGAGCCAGTAAAAATCGCCCCTAGTTGGCCCCATCCATGCCCACCGGTTGCCCAATCGCCTCTTCTGGCTGCTCACTCGCTCACTCGTCTACCAAGCCATGCACATCAAGCCACACCCACAGAGCCGGTAGGGAAAAATTTGGAATTTCACCCCTAATATAAGAGCCCAGCAGTAAGTAAAATACAAATGATTGAATTGAAAACACAATTTAAAGCAACTTTAGGGTTTATTCTTGATGGCAAACATAAATGTAAAGTAACAATAATAATTATTCTGACATTACTCATAATGCCTCTTGGTATCCTTCTGAAAGAAATTACAGAAGAATGCATGCTACAGTTTAAGGATTACATAGAAATCAGAATTCATAAAATGCTTCTAAGTGGAGATAAATATCCTTTCCTGCCAATCTTAATATCCAGGCAAGATTCACTTGGTTGGTCTATAACCTACTGATGAACAACTTTTTGTTGTCCAAGAGCTTTCACAAAACTATTGGACAACATGAGCCCTGCTGATTGCAAGGAGATCAAACTATGAATGCTTATTTTGGGACCAATATCTTCTACTTTCATGTGTTTCCCACCTCAAAGTGGCAGGAAATTGTGCTGTGAGTTTTCAGCAATCATGATCAGAAGAGACTGGGGAATTTTGAGGATACATGTACCTCTGCACCCAAAGGGTTCCTAACTCTCTTCTTGACCAACAGTCTTTAAAAGTCAATATTGTGAAATGAATCCAGAAACTAACTGGCAACCAAAGCATATCACTAATATAGATGTTCTCTCAGGATCCATATTTTGCAGCATAAATTCTCATTCACTATTACCACAGTCACCCAAAAATCCAAAACAATGCAGGAAAACATTCCCAAATTGCTAAGCGGGTCTTTTGTCTCATTAAATAAAGATAATATCCCTGTATCATGATTTCATGACCCACTGTGGTAAGACCTATTATGCCAGGCCAAAAAATGATTTGGGATATTATTATTCATCCCCATGGCTGCTTCATTCATTCCTATTGCAAAGCCGCTGGGAATCCTAGAAAGCAATCCAGGAAGAAAAACAAATAAAGCTAGAACTTTGCTGTTCAAAGTGTAACAGGTTATTATTATTAAGAGGAATCAAATTAAAATCCTTTTGAGCTAAACCTTCCATACTGATTCAGGCCCTACATTACAAGCAATTTCAGCCTTTACATACATTACACAGAGAAATTATTTCCTGACAGTTAGGTGCAGTTCAAATTATAATGATTATTACTTTTAATGTGGCAGAGGGTTTCATTTCTCTGTTAATGCACTCAGAAACGTATTCCAGGTGTGAATAAAAAATGACATAAATTAGAATCTTTACTTTGTATTTTAGATGCAAAACATTGTTAATAGATTGTCTCTAGGGCAAGCTTGTGGGTGAACTTCCTGATATACAAGGTCACATTTAAATTTAGAATTCATTTTCTTTCCACAAATTGCAATTACGCAGCACGTGCAATGTGAAAAAGCTTTCTGGGAAAAGGGATTTTGAAAGGTCACTGCGAATACTAATAACAATGTTGTTAGTCAGACATAATCAGAAAGATTATACTTAGCATCAAGTGAGACATCTGATGTCATTTCCTAGTCCTCTGAGAAAAATCGAAAGATCTCCACAGCATGCGTACGCTTAGATAGATACACATAGGCTAAAAACACACAGTCTTCACCCCAATTGAAAGAAATAATTGTCAGAAGCCCTCATTTGTTTCAGGAGACATTGTCTTTGCAATGGGATGTCTATGTATGTTGGTGGAGTTTGGAGCTGTCTCTATAAGGAGGCACACTTGGAGAGGTTTTCAAGATTGATGACAGCCCTGTGACTAGGGCAGGTCAAGAAGCAGATACTTCAGGGACTCTGTGGTGGTGCTGCTTTATTGTAATAGAATATAATGAGAGAATCTTGAAAGCTTGTCTAAGCTTCTCTCTATTCCATCTTATCCTAAACAAAAATAGAGTAGGGTTATTTTGAGGACTTGTCTCTTCACCCTTGTCAGTTCCTGTGTAACCTTTTCTCCAAATACTTTCTTAGTGGTTCCTTCCCTTCTTCTCCCTTAATGGCTGTTTCATATCTTCCCCAAGGTCAATTCTAAATTCCTTCACAGTGTGTGTCTGTATGTATATGTAAGTGCATATTAAGTCTAGAGAGAGATCTTTGTGTAGATAATTTCTTCTTTATCTCTTAAAAGCAACAACTTTGTCCATTTATTTATCTAAAAAACATTTCTATGACACTATACTTCCAACTGTTTAGAATAGCATGCCAAAAAAAAGAATTAAAAAAAACATGGCAATAATAAATTATATATATTGTTATTCACAATACAACAGAGATAAGTACCAAAATTTAACATCCCCCATATGCTTGTGTGTATGTTGCATATGCAGTGTAGGATAGCACAGCAGGGAAGTTGGCTGCTGTTCTCTCTCAGATCTATTCCCTCTCAGATCTATTCTCTCTCAGATCTAAACAATCTATCTATAAGCTAACATATGTTAGCAAACATATGTTAGTTAAGAGCCACAGTGGCGCAGTGGTTAGAATGCAATACTGCAGGCTATTCCTGCTGACTGCTGGCTGACTGCAATTTGGCAGTTCAAATCTCACCAGACTCAAGGTTGACTTAGTCTTCCATCCTTCCAAGGTTGGTAAAATGAAAACCCAGATTGTTGGGGACAATATGCTGACTCTGTAAACCACTTAGAGAGGGCTGTAAAGCACTGTGAAGCGGTATATAAGT
>JAOYMU010000010.1:34893500-34905709 GCA_025802295.1 Psammodynastes pulverulentus
GGATCCCACCTCAGCCATTCTGCACAAAGACTTCCCAAGTAAGACGTTTCTTTCTTTCCTTTTCTTCTCTCTTCTCAACAAGTGCGCCCTCTCCAGCTATGAGGGGGGAACCCACCCCCCTCCTGCGCCAAAGACTCCTCTCCACACTCACCGCACCTCTCTTCAGCCTTCTCCTTCTTCTCCGGTCACCCCCTCATCTCCAATCATCTTCAGAAGCCGCTGATCATTGGGAAAAAAAAAGGCCCCGAGTCCACCGGGCGCAGTGGCGCGATCGACAGCCTAGAAATGGCCGTCGGACGCCGCCTCACCTCCGGGAGCCTCAGGCACGCCAGCATTGGCCGCCCGGCCCCTGGATTTTGGGACGAGGACCCCTGGCGAAAACCGCCCTAAACCGGCAGGCACCCCAAAACCAGGGTGCCTGGCCCCTAAGGACCTCCAGGACGGTGGGTTTTGGGCGCTGGGGGCAGAGCTCGCCTCACCAGCGTCCGTTGCCGCTGGGACCGGAAGTCAAATCGCCCTACTTGCTTGTCTTGTGCTACCTACATTCCCTATAAATTCCACAGAGACTTGCTCTTCCTTCTTCACATTTCAACCATTGTTATAAATATAATCTATTTATGTCCCCATCTGTTTAAAAATAAGGCTCTCAGTACCCATTTTCCATTTTAAAGAACTTTCCACTTTATAAAATCATGCTTACAATAAGGCAATATGATTTTTTAAAATGTTGATGTTGCTTGTAATGGATTATCATTGAGGGTTTAATCTGCCACTTAATGGAGAGCATTTGAGGCTTTTTTCCCCTCTAATTTTTCAAATTTAACACACAGGAAATTACATATTCTTATGTAAATGTTTAGTAAAATATCATTTCCTATGTCTTAAATTTAAAAAGCATATTTAACAAATATATATAGTGACTTTAGATTGTTAAACTAGTATATTGATGATGAAGACAATACCTGTATTATGGCAACCAGTGCTTAAACTAATGTTTAAACTGAATTTTCAAAAAAAAATTAATCAAAAAATAGTGAACATACTATTCAAAAGGTAGAAGAATATGGTTGATGTCAAGTAATTACAGTCTTTGATGGAATGTAAGCATGAAAAATGCAGTTTGGGGCCCATCAATGCAGCATCTAAAATTATCTCCAGCTTTGTTAATATAAAGACAACCTATTTTATTTGGCTTTGGCTTTCATTCTGCCAAGGAACCCATAAGCTTCACCTTAGAATGGAAACAGATTTTATATTCCAAATGTTTTGGACCAAACCATTTTCTGATACCTACTACCCATGAAAAGCCGGTGCAACAAGTTCCCACAACTTTTGCACTCCAGAAGTTAACCCACATTTTAGATCTACGGATTCTGTGTCAAGAGATACAATTTTGATAGTTGTTTTTAAGTGCCATTCACTGCAATCTCAGAAACAGATATTAGGAGTAATGAGCAAGTGCTATGTTCTACCATGTGCTAGTTGCTGAGTGGTCATATTTCTTGTTTTCCACACCATGAGAAATCTAGGGCACATCTAACCTGAGCAGCAGCATCACCTAAATTATTCCAGTTCCATTCCCAACATGCCTATGATAGCCAAAGGCTGAATGTAATCTGAAGGGTAATGCTGATATATCATGGGTGGACTGAAGGGCATTCCCATCCTAATTACTGGCCCCATCCCCAATGGACAGTTATCGCAAATGGACACAATAACATAATAACAATGAGAAGTTGCAGACATGACTAATCTCATCAACATCTTTGCCACCCAGCTAGGACCATCAGTGGTAACTTAAATAATGACATTTGCTGAATCCATGGAATGCCAACATTTGTGGGGACCGAAACTCTTTCATTTTGTTTTTTCAAAAAAAAAACAGTGTTGTCCAGATACGGATAGTGAGTTTTGACTAGTGAAGATATCGGGGACACGGTGGCTCAGTGGCTAAGATGCTGAGCTTGTCAATCAGAAAGTTCAGCAGTTCAAATCCTTAGTGCCAAGTAACGGAGTGAGCTCCTGTTACTTGTCCCAGCTTCTGCCAACCTAGCAATTCGAAAGCACATAAAAAGTGCAAGTAGAAAAATAGAGACCACCTTTGGTGGGAAGGTAACAGCGTTCCATGCACCTTCAGCATTAAGTCATACCGGCCACATGACCACAGAGACATCTTCAGACAGTGCTGGCTCTTCAGCTTTGTAATGGACATGTGTACCACCCCCTAGAGTCGGGAACGACTAGCATGTGTGTGTGGGGGGGGGAACCTTTACCTTTATCTTTAAGAGGATATCCGGTAATGAAGATGATTAGCACTGATTTCAATGGATTATCTTTTCTTCATGCAGCACAAAAAAAATTCTAATTCCAATGTTATCTAATATCTAATTCTCTATAAGCAAACTGCAGTAATAAATCATGTGTTTAAAGGCTCACCTTTTTTCATTTTAAAACATAGAGTGTTTCAGCACAGAGCTTTAGTATGAAACCACAGCTATCTGACAACATATTTTTAATCTAACAACATATCTGTATATTGGATGAAGTAGTAAATGAAACTGACAGAAAAAAATCATATTTTTTTCTGTCAGATTTCCTTTATTTGTCAGAATGACCCACAGGAGATATGGAAAAATTCAGGAAATCCAAAAGGGGGCAAATATTTTTTTCACTATACAGTTGAGTTGACTGAAAATTAAGGAGTGGCGAAGAGATAAATATTAAAGAGAGATGCTCACTGTTACTTTTTGATCCTCCTGTAATATATTAGTTATTTTTTGCTTGTTA
The DNA here is from genome assembly GCA_025802295.1 of Psammodynastes pulverulentus. Taxonomy (NCBI): domain Eukaryota; kingdom Metazoa; phylum Chordata; class Lepidosauria; order Squamata; family Psammodynastidae; genus Psammodynastes; species Psammodynastes pulverulentus. The sequence continues at coordinate 34,896,288 of JAOYMU010000010.1, forward strand.
CCCATTATGTTTAAATATTAATTTGGTGTGAAACCTCACCTATTCTGAAAATAAATGATTGATTCACATTTGATTAAATGTATTTGTACTAAGTAAATATTGTGACTCAGCAACTCAGCTCTAAACCTTAGCAACTGCCAAATTCCAGCATTATCATCTTCTTTATTGCCCCTAGTCCTTTATAATGAGATACTGAAGAAGACTAGTTTCAATGTAGTGCAAGAGAGAGCCTGGACAAGCATTTCTTCCCCTTCAAAATGCAGGAGGACCATTTAACGGAATCTGATATTTTAACCTCTGCATTTCCAACAACACAATCAATTTGGAATTTTTCACACTGTTCTGAAAATGCCACCATCTGCAATGGGACATCCTGCTTAAAGCCGATGGATGATTTCAACAAAGTTTTGAGCTTAATCTTAAGTACTGTCCTAACTATTATGCTGGCACTGGTGATGTTCTCCATGGGCTGCAATGTGGAACTGAAGAAATTTTTAGGACACATAAAAAGGCCTTGGGGCATCATCGTGGGTGTCCTTTGCCAGTTTGGAATCATGCCTCTCTTGGGTTTTACACTGGCATTTGCTTTTGATGTGCTTCCAATTCAAGCTGTTGCAGTGATCATCATGGGATGTTGTCCTGGTGGAACAGCTTCTAACATTTTAGCCTACTGGGTGGATGGTGACATGGACCTAAGGTAAGAGTGATTTGCTTTTCTTAGAGTTTACATTTGTGTCACATTTTTTAAAAAACCGAACTTTAAAACTGCTACTTTGTGCATGTTTATTTGTGAGAGAATCCACTGAAATCAATAGAAGTCATAATTTAACAAACATAAGGCAGTGTATCTCCTGATAAAACATTGTACTTAAAAATATGGTTCTGAACCTTCCACCTTGTTAGAAAACACTCTTACCAGCATGGCTTGAACACAACTGCATTTGCAGATATGCCCACTTTAAATCTTGGTAGAAGTGCAGCTTGATGTATTTATCTGCTACCATCAATCTCTTCAAAACAAAAAGTTATATTGACAGAGAGAGAAAGAAAGAGGACATCAAATCAAAGTGTTCAGGTGCTTTTATTGGGAATAGCAGAAATACAGTGAATTCCAACTGGAGAAAATGAATTTCTCTGTCCTCAGTATAAAATACAGAGCAATGAATTAGATTAAAGTGAAAAATCAGTGTAAGTAGGGCAAAGTTAGAAAAGTAAAAGAGAACTTTTCAAGTCAGGTTTGCTGATCATTGAGACCACCAGTCATAAGATAGAGATGGCCAAAAAAAAGGTGAATGGAAATTGAAGGGTGGAAAAATTCCAAAATTCAGAGAAGAAGGAACAATTTTGGGGATTCTTTGAAAGTGTTAAGCACCATTAAATTTGGGAAAAATAAAACAAAACAAAAGAAAAGAAAAGCACCACTGGAACAAAGAGGAGAAAGAAGATCAAGAGAGTAAAAGATTAGAAGTACATTTATATATTTCAGTTCTATTTTTTACATATTTTGATCAAAGGTTTTGAAAAGTTGGCAGGTACTTTCCTGAACTTGGTGCATGACTCATTCTGGGTTGTAGTTGTTTTGCTTCTTCATTTTTCTTTTAGTCATTAAGATAGCTAGCTAGAATGTGAAAGGTAACAGAATTAATCTTATTACACAGATAAAAGGAATGCAGTCCAAAGTCAGATCCTCCTTGCTGCTACCAATATATCTGTGGGATCTGATCCAGCACAATGGTGGATATATTCAGAATCTTAAACAACTCAAACTCTGTACTAGCACAAGTAAAACTTGGCAGAATATAACATCTGATTTTTTTCTTACCAGTGCCGAATTATTACATTGCTTTTGAAAGCTTGGCTCAGAAGAGCCAGTTCAGAAATATATATTCATCCCATTCAACTATTCACAGGTGACCTGCAATATTTATCAGATTGCTTGTGTGTAAGGTTCTATAGGGGGATGCATATGGATTGGCATATGGAAAACACCTGCAGGAACAGACTGGTGAATAGGGTATTCTTAGCCTGTGCACAAGAGCTGTATTCTCTGCATTAAATCATGGGAATTTTGCACTACACATGTTGCTATTGGCAACAATATTATGTTCCAAAATAAACTGAGAATAGATATTGTGAGGGGTCCTTGATGTTCTCTGAACTTGGTTGTTTTCTTGCACATGTTTCATTACCCAAACTATGTAACACCATCAGTGCTAGTGCTTATTGGTGTTGTTTTAAAATGCAAACGTTTTTGGATTTTTAAAAGGTTATCATTCATAAATGCTAACCACACTTATATATGAATCATGTCCCACTTTGTTTTTGTTAGAGGCAATTGGGATCTTGTCTAGATTCTCTGCAAACAGTTTTCCTGTACTAATTAGCTAAATTAAACTGATACACACAAATAGGGTTGCTGCTTTCAATGAAATCCTGTCCATGTTTATTTAGCTATAAAGCCTATTGTATTCACTGGGATTTACTTCCAAGTAAGTTTAAGACTGAGTCAAAGGTTTCATACAGTAAATAAGTAATACTTCTCATAATAACAAATGCCCGGCTTAATTGTTTAGCAGAATCAGACCAGACATAGATTTTCTGTCTAAATTTTGTTTGCATTCCCTTCCAGTTGTAATTAATTATTATTTGTGATCCCCAATGGGACAAATCAAAGAATAGAAGCTGTTTATTGTTAGTCCCTCTTCTCCATTAATATTATAAATACTTAATTATTGGGATATTATACTATGATGAGAAAAATGAGCTTTATTAATGCAATCCTTATATTTAAATTGAAAATAAATAAGTAGGGTTTAGCAAGGCTTATTTACATACAAATTCAACTTGTCAATACTATCTTAGGTATGTATATTCAGGGATAATTTCCATTATTTTTCCAATAAATGGGTAATCTTTAAGCTTCAGCTCATGATTTCTGAATTTTTAATTTATTTCCATTTCCATTATCCTTGAAGTCTCTGTTTCTATATTTAACTTCCTATATTTAAGAATCCTTCCAGACTATCAATTCCTAACCCTAATACTTAAAATATTTTTTTGACATTGGACAGTTCATTTGTCTTTTCTCAATATCCAATGTTGTCTTTGTGCATTCTATCTCTCTCTCTCGCTCTCGCTCTCGCCCTCGCTCTGTTTCTTGCTCTCACTCTCTCAGGTTAGGGTTAGGGTTAGTGCAACAGGCAAGGTTTCAAACTCTTTCTAAAGTCCAGCAGGAGCCAATTGAACATCAAGGAGAAAAAGCACTTGAGGATTTCCTTATGTTATGCCTGTTACTTTACAAAACTGCTATTTGTAGGCATTACACCATTACAGGTAATCCTCAAGTTATGGCTGTAATGGAGCCTGCCCATTATGGTTGTAAAACTACTAAATTTTACATTTTATTTTCAGCAGTCATTAAGTAAATACCTCATTTACATTCCCTATGAACACCACAGTCACCACAGTTGTTAAGTGATTGCCATAGCTGTTAAACCAACCTATTGTTCATTATGGTGCAGTTTCCCCCCAAAATGCCACTTTTCAGCAAAACCGTCATAAAACATGATCAGTGACTGTGAGATGCTTCAAATGGCTGTGAATGTGGTTGTGTTGCCAAACTCCCAAAGTGTAGTTATCTGACTGGAAGGAGGGCAGCTAATTATCAGGACTTTGGAGCCAGATCAATACTCTCCTTTTTCAGGTAGGTCATAACTTTGAACCATTGCTAAGTGACTGGTAGTAAGTCAAGGACCATCTGTATTGATGACAAGACAAAATCATCCTTACAGTTATATCTGGAACACAGAAATAAATGCTTGTGAGAAACCACAATTTAGCATCCATAAAATATTAGAAGCTAACTTGATAACAACAGTAACGATGACTGGTTCTTTTTCAGCATCAGTATGACAACATGTTCAACCCTGCTGGCCATGGGATTGATGCCACTTTGTATCTTTGTCTACACCAGGATTTGGACAGATTTCAATTCCATTTACATCCCCTATGACAGCATTGGTAAGCTAAATGCGCCTCTTTTTCTCCCACAGTCATTCCAAGATACATTTTTTACAACTAAAGTCTGCAATAGAAAATCACTCATAACCTCCATGGTTTTATACTTGGGGTTAATGAGTCTGATGCTTTAGGACTTCTCTCAAAACAGATGCTTGGCATCTTTTTACGCAACTGACAGGATCAGGGATGGCATAACGCTGAGACTAACTCCCCACAGTAGACACTCGGCTGCCAGAGAGACACATGATGCATTTTCAACAGTGACATATAAGCCCGGTTGGGAGTTGAAACGACCAATATTGTTCATGCCTCCTTGTCAGTGAAAATCTATGATATTGTAATTAAACTTACAATTGTTGACAAGGATTAACATCATAAAATTAAGGTCTATTAAAAGTATGGATGTTGGGAAAGACCTAAGGCAAAAGTAGAAGGGGGCAGCAGAAGATGAGATGGTTAGATAGTGTCATCCATGCAATGAGCATGAGTTTGGGCAAACTCCAGGAGAAAAGGGACGACAAGGAAGCCTGCCCTGCTATGATCCATGGGGTTGCGAAAAATCAGATACGACTTAGTAGCTGAACAACAAAAATAATCTGGACCTATACCCTCTGACAATGATGGCACAAACATCTCTGTAAAATGTGTCTTGATGATGTTCGTCCATCATGTTCGAAGAGGACCTTGACATCTAATGGGTTGTGGGCTGTCTACAGTGTATCCACAGGTGGCTGGTAAAGCCAATATGGGCACAGAATGTCCTGCCACATGTCGGGCAGACATGTGTGGGCACCATTGTTGTGTCTTACTTACACACCAAAATATGTCTTACTTTCAAATGAAATATAAGGCTTATAGTGTTCTCCTTTTAAAAGAATGTTAAGATTTGACTGTACCAAGATAAGTTCAGATAGCAAATTCTTCAGTTTAAACTGCTCTGTTATTTTGTGTTAACTGGAGAAACATGGAAATACCTGCATTCCAAGTACTTTCTCTAAGACCATGCAAACCCAATCAATTAAAAAGAATAGAAAAACCAAAAAGTGAACAATGATGATAATTTAATGCATACATTTCCATTGTTATAATGAACATACTGTATTGCATTGTATGAGTAAATCATGAAAATGCCTGTTATGAGATGATGGTCCAATTGGTAACCAAAGGAATTGTGCAGTAACGACTGCAATGTCAAGATCCTCAGATCATCTCAAAAGGTTTTTTTTAGTAATATAAAATCCAAATAAGCTAGCAACATATTCACAACTATTAATAGGAATCCCTAATCTTTTGGTTTGTCCATTCATAAAATAACAAGTTTGGAAGACATAATCAGTTGTAAAACAAATATTTTTCAGAATACTACTTGCAATCTTCTTTATCCCTATTCTCACAAAATACATACATATATACAGTATATTTGTGCCATTTGTAGCTTTTGTATCGGGCGTGAGGTTAGTGTCCATGTTTCACTGGCATATGTTAGAGCAGGTAGCACACACTGATAGAAAACTTTTCTCTTCAAGCATAAGGTGAGATTTCCTCTTGAAAACCATGCTTAGTTTGCCGAATGCTTGCCAACCACATTTAACACTCCATTTCAATTTCCTTTATTGTGTCACCTTCCATTGTGATCTGTTGGCCAAGCTATATGTAGTGGTCTACTACATCTAGCTCTTCTCCGCATATAAAAAAATGAAATGAAAATGGGCTGGTCACATAGCAAGAAGAACTGATGGCAGGTGGACCAAGGCAGTCATAGAATGGATCCCACTTGATAAAAAGCATCTACAAAAGAGACCTAAAATAAGATGAATTGATGACATCAGCAAGTATTGTGGGCCCAATTGGAAGAAGAAGCCTTCATCCTGCAGTGGATAGACAATGGCTAAAAAGATGATAATACAGAAATAATAAATAAATAAGTAAGTAAGTAAGTTAGTTCATGAAAACTTAGGTTTTGTAGAAGCATTTGTGTTTTGATAAATTATGATTTAACGTCCAGTCAGCCAGGTGTTTAGACTGAATTTGGCATTTTTATTCACCAATTGAGTCCTTCCCAAAGATTTCAGATAGGCAAATGTTGTTTGATAGTATTAAAGGTAATTATCATAAGATATAAGCTGTTCCAAGTAATGCTACTTTTTGAAATTGATTGATGGTGATTTTGTCAGTTCTTGATCTTCCTTGATCTTTTCTGTAATATTTCTGAGTGCTCAGAAATGCTAGAATGCTTAGTCTGGCAAGATTTTCTCTATCAATATGGAAACAGAAAGAACTCACCTTGAAAAAAATCATTACATGTCACAGGCCTAGCAATTTTATAGTATTGGCATGTTTTATTACTTGTGCTAATTGTTTCTTTTGAACAAGCTTAAATGCAGGAAACCTTATTTTTGTGTGTGTTTGTGTTGCTCTAGATCAAGGCTGTCAAACTCTTGGCCCTTGGGCCAGATGCATCACATACTGGCCACACCTATGCCTGGATTAGCAAAGGGGGAAAAAGTCATGATATGTCACGTGACACCGTTGTGATGATGTGAGTTTGACACCCCTGTTCTAGATACTCTATTACTCTTTATTTAAATACTTCCTCTTCTTTAATTTGACTATTCTTTCTGAGGAGAAGGCAAAGGAGAAAGTGTTGGTTTGGGAATGAAAATGACTTATGCTGGTTTCCTCTACTACTACGATTCCTCCTAGTTTGACTCTACAGTCTACTCACAAGCTACTTGTGAGAATGCTTTGATTTCTTTACCCTGGTAGACCTTTGTTGTTCTTCCAATTTCATTTCTGTAAATATTTATTTCATATTATAAATTGTCATTGATCTACTAGCCTCTGTTTGTTATTTCTGACTATGGGTGTTGTTCTGTTCAGAATTGGAGCATCTGTCCAGAACTGGTGCAATCTTTTCAGATATCCTCTTCTTATTGGACTTGATTTGTAATAAGAGATCATTATTTCTGTATTTTCAATCTTCCTATATTTCTAATGGGTAAACAGTTTTTTCCCAGTCTTGCACCTGCTGCCCCTGGTTGCTCAGCCAACACTTTTTAGTTTTGTAGTCCATTTATCAACAGATATCCAGGAACCCCAATCTCTAGTGTGGTTTTTGTTGACTGGGGCATTGAGCAATTACCAATCCAGTATGGGATTTTGTAAATTACAGAATTCTGTAAGCAATCACTATATTGTTTATGGGAAGGAACTCTTCATCGAGCTCTTGATGAGACCTGTCCAGTAAGGTTGAGCCTTTGGCATAACTCTCATTTCTCTAGAGTGCATAAGACCCACAATCACATCAAGGTATTATTATTTATTATATTTACATCTCATCCGATCAAGGTGGTGTATGCAGAGAGCTAATCTAATTTTATCTACAGAAAAATACATCATAAGGTAGATTTGGCTGAAAGTGAAAAATAGCCATATCCAGAAAGTTATGTTGTGTGTTAAATTACATCTAGCTCTCATCTGCTTCAGCACTCATAGAAGACCTGAACACAATATTACCTGGCGCCCTTTAATGCAAATGTGAGCAAAAAAGGAACAGCTTTAACCATAATTAAAGGAAAATACAAACTCTGGAAATTTCAAAAGAATGAAAAAACAAACAAAAGTAAGAGTGAGAGGGGCTAACCTCTTATTAATGGGACCTTAAATGAATGTACAACTGAACCTATACATACAACCCTGTACAATGTTGTAACAAATCTGGGACTGGATCAACTAGTAACTAACAACACTAGGCTTAACAATTGCCTTGATCTCATCTTCTGCAACAGCTTACACTCAATTTATGGACTGCAAATAAAAGAACCCTTTTCCAATAGTGACCACAGCATGATTGACTTTTAGCTCACCATAAGTCCTTACAAAAATCATCATAATGATGTAATCCAAAATTATACCTTCAAAAAAGCCAACTATGATCTCCTTGACACCAATCTATCATCTTTTGACTGGCAAACTCTATTCACTGACTGTATTACAGCAGAAGATTATTACAACATTTTTTTACATGAAGTCAAAAGAGTCATTAAACTATACATACCACTAATAACCCCCATAACCAGAAAAAACAAATTACCCATAACAATAAGGAAGCTCCAAACAAAAAAAAATCCCTCTGGAGAAAAAACAAAATTGGCTACATATCAAACTTCAAAAGCCGCTACAAACACCTATGTCGCCAGATAAAGACTGAATGCAAAAATTACTACACCAAACAAGCAGAAAACCTTCTATGCACAAAATCCACCCGTGCCGCCTACAATTTTGTAAACAACAAACTTAAAGAATTGAGATCCATCCCACCCTTAAAAGGACCCAACAATATAGACTACAATGACAAAACTTAAAGCCAATCTCTTCAACAAATTCTTTGCCTCAGTCTTTGTAAATAGCAATGGATCATGCCCAATATTTCCTAGTCATACCATAAACAATTTCAATGATTTAACAAACAATTTCAATGATCTAATAAATATTGATTTTATAGAAGACAACGTTGAAAAGGCAATATGCCATCTAAAGCCGTCTTTATCCATTGGACCTGATGGACTATGTGCCTACTTCTTAAAAAAGCTTTCTGCTGCCATGGTAGAACCTCTAAGCATTATTTTTGATAAATCTTTCAGGATCAGCTCCTTGCCCAACCTATGGTCATTAGCCACAGTCATCCCTATCTTCAAAAAGAGAGAGCCCAGCCTAGTTGAAAATTATCTCTTTATGCTGTGTTACCTGCAAAGTCATGGAATCCAGCATCAACCAATACATTACCCTCCACTTAGAGACAAACAACCTACTTTCCAACAAACAATTTGGCTTCAGAAAAAAATTATCCTGTAATCTTCAACTCCTACACTGCTAAACGTATGGACTACACAACTTGACTAAGGCAAAGCAATAGACGCAATCTACATAGACTTCTGCAAAGCCTTTGATTCAATGGTACACAACAAACTACTTCTAAAATTAAAATCTTATGGCATTTCTGGATCCCTGCAAAATTGGATACCTGTGTTCCTGTCAAACAGGCAATAAATGGTAAAAATAGGAAGTGCACTATTAAATTCTGCACCAGTAAATAGCGGAGTCCCCTAAGACAGCATTTTAGGACCAACCCTCTTTATACTTTACATAAATGACCTTTGTGATCATATTAAAAGCAACTGCATTCTCTTCGCAGATGATGTAAAACTATTCAACACCACTGATAACACTGCTACCCTTCAAAAAGATCTTGAATATGTATCAGTTTGGTCAAACAAATGGCAACTTCAAATCTCAACCGATAAATGCTCTCTATTACACATTGACAAAAAATCAGAACATAAAATACAAGCTAGATGGTCACAACCTAGTAGATGACCCTCACTCTGTAAAGGACCTTGGAG
>JAOYMU010000010.1:34968277-34980125 GCA_025802295.1 Psammodynastes pulverulentus
AGAAGAGAAGAGAAGAGAAGAGAAGAGAAGAGAAGAGAAGAGAAGAGAAGAGAAGAGAAGAGAAGAGAAGAGAAGATTCTGTTAAGGGAAAGACAGAGAAAAGCTGGTGGATATTAACCAACAAGGAAAAAATCCAGTGCAGAAAAATTGAGACCTCAAGAGCCAAAAGGAGAAGTGGCCAGACTCAAACAGGCTGGAGAGTCCAGCCCAAAAGGAGCACTCAGACAATGAGATTCAGTGGCTCAGTGGCTAAAATGCTGAGCTTGTCGATCGAAAGGTCGGCAGTTCAGCATTTCAAATCCCTAGTGCCCATAATGGGGTGAGTTCCTGTTACTTGTCCCAGCTTCTGCCAACCTAGCAGTTCGAAAGCATGTAGAAAATGCAAGTAGAAAAATAGGGACCACCTTTGGTGGGAAGGTAACAGTGTTCTATGCGTCTTTAGCATTTAGTCATGACCACGGAGACATCTTCGGACAGCACTCTTCAGCTTCCTTTGCTAACTGCAGATAGGTTTTTAACCCAAAACTAAATCAGAAATTCAGCAGAATGATGGAGGGAAGACAGTCCCCACTGTATTAACAGGAAGGAAGGAAGGAAGGTAAGCTAATTACTTCTATGGCCTTATTTCCAAGGCAGATATAGGCCTATGAAATATGCTGCTGTACTTTGTTTCAGATACCAAAGCCAATAATATTGCATGATAACAATACCGAAGGCCAAACCACAGCTCCATAACTCTCCATAGCTTCTGTAATCTTGATCCTATGGCCAGCAAAACTGAATTCTTCCCAAGTATAGGTGGTTATCAAAGAAGGACAGAAACATCGTCCCTTGATCTCTGCAACTATGTCTTCATCTCCATTTGGTCCTAATTTAAAATAATAACAAGCACATAACAATGACAGTGACAATAAAAATAACAGCAAGGGCATTTAAATAACAAAATATTTATTTTATGTCAATGCTGGTAAAGGATCCCAACAATAAAAGTTTTAATGTATCTGTAGATATTATGCAGATATTCATAAAACTGTAATAACATAATTTCCTTTGTAATTCAGTAACAATGAAATAAAAAGTTTACTACAGTAGACTTGCAACTAGCTGAATCTTCATAACCTGAAGACAGATATGGGTCTAGGATAATTGACCGCAGATACATTGCCATGCTCACTTTACTCTGGCCCCCTTGCCACAGCTGACCCACCATGGGGAGTTCATCTTCAGCTAGCCCACTGCTAGCACTCATCCCTGGTGCTTCTCTCCCTCCCTCTCATCTTGGACAATTGGTCAAGGGACACTTGTTTTGGGCTAATTCACAGTGCAGAACAATTAGTTGCCAGGCAACCAATCCATGCACCGAGCAGTGGGTCTCTGCATTCTCATTAGATGCAATCCTGCCAGCTTGGCTTCCTGAAATGCTCAAATTCCTTCTTTTATTTTTATTTATGTTGGACTTCTATCCCTTCTCTGGCATTGGGGCAGGCTACGGACATGGGAGGAGGGAGAAACTTTCTTAGCCTTGTTGGGAAACTTTTCAGGTCCTCAGCCAGCATGGAGATGGTGTCAGGCCTGGGGGGAGAGAAAACATTGTGGAGAATTGGGATGAGGGGGCTCCAATCTCTTCGCTGAAAAGCAGATCTCAGGCATGGAACTGCTGGCATCTGTAGCACTCAGGTCCAGGTTGGGCATGATCAAGAAGACGTGTGCCAATCACTTCAATTGTCCCATTGAAACTCTTCTAATCTTTAGAACTCTGGTGCAGCAGCAGAGGTGTCTGGAAAGAGAGTGGGTGCCTGCAGCAGTGAAGGATTCAGGGCAGCGCAAGGCTGGATGAGCCCTGAAGCTGCCTCTGCAACTGGAGTTCCTAAGGGTGAAAGGGCTTCAATGGGGACAATTGACCCTGAGAAGTTTTCCAATAAGGAAAAGAAAGTCACTCCCTCCTATCTATCCATAGCCCACCCCAGATGCCGGAGAAGGAATTTGAGCATTTCAGCAAGCTGAGCTGGTGGGACTGCATCCAAGGGGAAGGCAGAGGCCCACCCCTTGGCATGCAGATTGGCTGCCAGGATGCGCAGCTAGTTGTCCGGTGCTGTGAATTGGCCAGGGACAAGTGTCCCTCAGCAAATCATCAAGTGGGCTAATTTGCAGAATATATCAAAATCCATCACTCCCTGGAATTAAAATTTGGCAAAATGATGGCCATTTCCGCCCCGCGATATCTTCCAATTACTCTTCCCAGAAACCTGTAGGTTGTGTGGTACAAAAAAAGATGAGAGAAGCTTATCCCCACCCTCCTTCCCGTTTCCCTTTGGCCCCTGTATCCAGTTGGATGGCAGCAAGGCCCAACAAACAAGGTAGGGCTGGCTTGAGAGCACTGGCAATCACTGTGTGAGCCCTCTTCTTCCCTGGAGGAAGCGAGCTCTTGGGAACACGAAGCAAGGGTATAATTTTCCTCACAGCCCATAGGTCCCTTGGTTCTTCCTTTCCCAGGCAAAGTGGCAGGCAGTTCCTTGGGTCAGCTGAGGAGGGGAGGAAGCTTCACTGGGACTCTTCTTAGGGTAATGAGGGGAGGAGAAGCAGCGCAAGTCTATATGGAAAGAAGACTGACCTAACAAGTTATTAATTGTCTAGTTCACGTATGAATTATGAGCTGGATTGCCATTCTTGCTAGACCAGTTGAATCTAGGTGTTCATTTAACCACCAGTAAAAAGTTCAACTAATGAGCAGACGATAGAATTTGGGAAAGAAGCAGCTGCAACATGTAAAAATATTCCAAGTTGAGCATGAGAACAGAAAAGAAAGGAGGGAAGAAAAGCACTGGGAACCAGTAATAACCTGCCACTCCTTTTCCTGTCAGAAAGACTTCTCATGAGTAAAAGATAAAGGTGAAAAGGCAGAAATATTGGTCCAATTAAATTGAAAGTATTAATTGTCAGTCAGTCTCCATATTTCCTAATCCAAGAAATTAATGCCATTTTTAAAAAATAGTAATATGTTATATGGTGTGGCATGAATCAGTTTTCAGATAAATTGCCTTGGGATGTTTTTACAAAAAATGGTCATAATTTATTTTAACTCTGCAGAAAGCAGATTATGATTGCAGGAAATGTTCCTGTTCTAAAGGACTGGGAGATTTACTATTGCAGAAAAGATAATTGATTACCAAGCTGGACAATTTTAAAATAAGACTCGAGTCTCATGCTCTTGAAGGCAATCAATGGCTAATAATCATTAGATATATAGTACTAAGGACCAAATTGTGTGAAAACCACTTCACAACATTCATTGTTTTTAATGTTATGCATAATAAACTCTTTTCTAAAAAAAAAAACATTAGGTTTATACCATGTTTCCCCCCCCAAAAAAAATACAACCTACCCCAAAAATAAGCCCCACCCATGGTATGGTTGTATGAGGTAAGGTGAGGCACAGGCATAAAAATCAAGCTAGGGTGGGGCTGAGAAGAGGAGCTGCCCCACGCATCCTTCACCCGCTTATCTTAGGACTGCCTCAGCCAGGCCTCCCATGCCCCAACACCTGTCACACTGCTGCCCGACTTCTTCTGCAGCCACTTGCAGCTGCTCATGGGCAGACACCACATCGTGCATTGCACCGGTGCCACCACTTGCATCTGGACGCTGCATGGCTTATCACACCAGTGCCACCGCTTTCAGCAGAATGCTGCAAAGTTATTGCTCCAGTGCCGCCACAAGTGGCAGAATGCTACAAGCCTCACTGTGCTGGGGCCGCTGCTCGCACAAGCAACAGCACAACACTGCATGCAGTCTCCTGTCACAAGTGATGGCACTGGCATGATGAGCCATGCAGCAGCCAGCTGCGAGCCACTGCAAGTGGTCACAGAAGAAGCCAAGCACAGCGTGACAGGTGTCGGGGTGTAGGAGGTCCTAAAGTAAGCAGATAAGACATCCTCCCAAAATAAGACCTATACTGAGGGAACACATTAGCCTTTGGACATATCTGGTGTAACTCTTCTTATACAAGAAACTGATCTTAGGGCAAATTTCGGCTTTTACTAGAGGTTAAGCCTTGAATGAACTATGCTTATCATCTCAAATTAGTTTTGGTACCCAGTTGCAAGAAGACAATGAACATCAAGAGCATCATGCCCTCAAAGTCATGTCATCAAGTCTCCTCCTGAAGCATTCTCAGCTGGTCCAAATAGAGAAACCCTATATTGTGGCAGGGTGTTGATGTGACAGAGTTGGCTCCTTGACCACATTCTTTTTCTAGGTGGAAATGACAAATGGCTTATACAGAAATTGGACAAATTATTTTCCAAATATTATGCATTTAAAAATGTTTTCAATGGATTAAAAAAAGGTCCCATTTCAATGGAGGTTAGGCTGAAATGGAGGGAAATTACCTCTTTTTTTGCATCATTTTCTAGTTAAAATCATACTTAGAATTTCTAATTTTTCCTCAGGTAGTAATTTCACAAGATTGGAAAAATATAGACTGAACATTCCTATACCTGATATGACTTAAAAAAAATGCATATGGTCACACTAGATGGCAGCCATGAGATACAGAAACATCCACCTTTTTTTACTGACATCTAGTGGTCATCTGGATTTCTAACCGTAGTCTTCTGTCATATTTGTATAGTTTGACTTCAAAGAGTTCCAATTAAAACTATTTTAGACCTCAGCTGTGTCACCCTGATTGCCCTTTAAAATATATTTTTGATACCCAATCAAAAACAGTCCTCAGAGTAATGTAAATGTGAGATAGGTTGACGTGTGTGGTTTTGCTAAAGTTAAATTGTAGTTATCTCTCTCATATTACACATGTACACACACATACAGAGCTGGGAATAAATCCCTTTGAACTCAGTAAGATATGGTTCTATGTACTGTATAATAGGGTACAATCAAGAAAATTTAGGTTGATTGCTTTATAAGAGGAAACTGAGGATCAGAATAAATCACAGATACCAGGGGTTTTTGCACATGAATATTTAAACCATCAATTAACAGCTTAGGATGTTAATATTTGTGCATATTCTATTCCAGTTTATCAGATCCTATTAAAACCCAATAAACTAATTTTCTAATTTATTAGATTGCTCATCCAAGCATTTTTCTTCTATAAATCTGTCTTCTTCTTTTTTTTCTTGTTTCTACTTTAAGGAAACTTGAAACCCCTTATATGCTGAGTCCCCATTCACTATATCATCCTTCAGTAAGTTTCATTCCTTTCTAATGTAATTATCTTTTTTCTCACAACTTCCACAAGTACATTCTAAAAGCTGCATTTCTCTGGGCCATCATCCTAATGAAGTGAAATGATAGAGATTTCAGCAAGTGAGAACATCTCTACAAAAGTGAAAGCAACACACCCTTTGCAATCACTGAAATAGGATACAAGGGTTACCAGGTCAACCTTTTTTAAATATTGCCAAGGGAAATGATACTTCTGCTAAGTCCCCGATGACCTGGGGACCTTAGTTGCTCTTTTCAAAAGAGTCTTCCCTTCAAACATACTTTTCAACCTAACCTTGAAGGTAGGCTATGATTCCATCTCTTTTCCCTGACCTAGAAATTACCAAAGAGCCTGAACAACCATCCAGCATCTTCTTAAGGGAGATCATATTGTTGGGCATGGATAGGTAATAGTCTAATTCAGTAATGGCTAACTTTTTCGGCACTGAAATGCAATATGCACACATTCCCCATGCATGCGCCCCACCCCCATGCATGTGCCCCCAGCCCCGTGCATGTGCCCCACGCATGTGCATGCATCCCCATGTATGCGTCCCATCCCTGTGCATGCACACATGTCCCCCCATGCATGCATGGCAGAGACCTGAAGACCAGCTGGCCGGCAGGAAGTTTGCGCACGCATGTGCATCAGAACTGAGTTGGGGTGATGGCTCGCGTGTCCGCAGAGAGGGCTCTGCGTGCCACCTCTGGCACACGTGCCATAGATTCGCCATCACGGGTCTAATTCATTGGAGGAAGGGCAATATTTTTGCAACTTATTAGTTGTTCATCTCTGTTATAAAGCCATTTCCATAGTCCTGTTTAGGGTTTACTCTGTGCTACTCTGCTATTTCATTCATTTTGTCTCTATTCTCTTAATTGCCTCTTCCTGACTAAACAGTGGGCAGCAGTGATCGTGGGACATGAATTTAGTACAGGTGGTCCTTGATTTAGGACCACAACTGAGCCTTATGTTTCTGCTGTTACATGACACTGTTGTTAAATGGGTTTTGTCCCATTTTACAACCTTTCTTGCCACAGTTGAATCACTGAAGTTGATGATAGTAACCTGATTGTTAAGTGAATCTGTGCCCCTAAAATATTTCTTTTAATTTTATTTTAGTGAATTTATATAGCTGTCTACTCACTCACAGCAACTCTAGCAGCTTACAGACAAAAAACAATGTAGAAAAAATAAAAATAATCAAAAATAAAATAAAATATAATAATAATAATAATAATAATAATAATAATAATAATAATAATAATAATAATAATCATCCACCATTCCTCCTTGGTGACAGACAATACACAGTCAAATCAGCTATTTAATGGGCTCCATCCCCTCTGGGTTCCTCAGGCCCACTGGCAAAACCACGTCTTCATGGACTTCCAAAAGAGTGGGGGGGCAGTCTAATTTCTGGAGGGATGATGTTCCAGAGGGAGGGAGCCACCACAAAGAAGACCTTTCTTCTGGGTCTCACCGGATGTACATCCTTAGGGGACATGATCCGCAAAATTCCTTGCCTCTACTATATTCTACGACAATATTTTGAGAACACAGAAATGATGGGTGACTATAATCTAAAATTTCATTTGGAACTGCATTCTCTGACCCATACCACAGACATTAGTTGGGGGAGAATAGAAAGCATATGTCCTCCAATAAATGACTCCTTTGTGATATCATTTAAAGGTGAAATCTCTTTTGCATCAGTTTTATTTCTTGGTGATTTCATAGAAACATCCACATAATTTTGTTAGCAAAAATGAAAGTAGGCAATTACTCTAATCTTCTACACTGTTTTTAGGCTTCCCAGCCTAATATTCCCGGATAATTTTGTATCCAATACTAACCAGGCTTAGTTTCCAAGCCCAAAGATAAGCAGAAGCTATCATCCACAGGTAGGTCTCAACTTATGGTTGATCATATTATGACCTTTTAGAGTTATAACAACCTCAGAATGGCCATCATGAAGTTTTGCAGATGCCCCTGCAGTTATATGACCACATTTTGGGCATTTGGCAACCAACTAGCCTTTACAACTGGTTGCAACAGCCCACAGTGAAATGACCATAATTTGCTATGGTTGTTTTGCCACTTCCAGCAAAAAAACACATTTGGAAGCATGGGTTCATTTAACAGCCAAACCCACTCACTTAATGACTGCAGTGATTTGCATAACATTCACTGCAAAAATGTCCCAAAAAATGGTTCCATTTACATGAGTGCCTCAACTTATGATCACAATGACTTATGACCGATTTCCAGTCCCAACTGGGTTCTAACTTGAGGATTACCTATACTGAGAGACTACTATTTACCAGAATATTGAAAATAATATATTCATCTCAGAATGTCAACATGTGGTTATCAACTAAACCCAGTCTGTCTACTACTCTTAGTGGTTTTGTTGTAAAGTCTGTTATATCACCAGTTTAATAAATATGAAACATAGCAAGCTAATCACAAAACCAGGTAGAAGAGTGGGTAATATTTACCTGTGTTATGGTCTGGCTTTCTGGGTATTTCATATTTTTGTTGAGAGGATTTTGAATCCATGTCTTACAAAGTCCTGGGTTAACAATCCTAGAAATGAAACAAAAGAAGCACTGTGTAATAATATAAGAAGTAATAATTAAGTCAAATCTGATTCTATGAAAAAGTAGAGCCCTCCCATTATCTTCAATAGTCATGCTTTATTGGCTGATCGGGTAAATAAGAATTTTACTGTAATGTTCACCATCCAGTGATAATTTAGCAGTTAGATTATTATTGGCTATTGACAGGAATAGCTCCAATAGCAAATAACAAGTCTAAATTCATGTTGAGGAAAGCCAACTTTGTGGACAAACTTTGTGTAGTTTTCATAGATTCCAGAATCTCTCCAAAAGAACTTTACCCAAGAGATGTTAAAAAAAACCTACTAACAACCCCCAAAACACCTGAGATAAATTCCTACTCAACAAAACTGCAAGAACTATCAAAAGGTAGTTATGACGGTGATAGATGTGTTTCTGATCTCAAATACTCTGCATATTTTCAAACTTGCACACCATAAAAAGATGTATCATTTGAAAAAGTGTTAAAAAGGTCATGTTTAGAAAACTGAATCCATGTATTTAATACGTAATAAAATGCATCAAATTGTTTAGGTTTTAGAAAATTATAAATGACACAAGTTATTTATAAATCTAGATCGATCTTCAAATTCTTAACTGAAACATCTTGACTGATATATTTGTTTGATTTGTTTTACTAGCTAATTTATTTCACATGTGAATACTGACATCTCCAGGTTGTATGAATGTTTTGTTATATATTGGCAAATACTTCACAATAATTATCCAGAAATAGATCTCTTTACTGCACTGTTAACATTATTATGAAAATTTAAAATTGTTTTACACAAAAAAATAGCCCTGTAATCAAGTGTTTAAAGGAGATGGGCTCCAGCGTGAATCCGAAAGCCCCAAAGACAAAACCTCTGATTCTGATTCTGGTAACCGACCCAGATTGGATCCTGCAGTGTTTAAAGCATTACCAAAACAGCATATACATTAAATTGGATGGGAGGAAATGCAGGAAAAAAATAAAATATAAAATAATACCAACAGAAAATGTATTCAATTAGAAAGGATATAATACTCTTCAATAGCAGGAGCAGTGTAATAGTAGATGCTCCTGAAATATTTCAATTAATAGGTCCTGTGGCAGAGAAATCTGTAACACCTAATCCACTTTTAATAACACCGCAATAAGATCTCCCCAGATTATTAGTAATCATGCAAACTTACACCAGGGAAGGTGATCTTTGTGTCCTTGTTTCAAGTTGACTAAGGCTTTATATGCTTTATAATGTATTTAATATTAAAATATCAAACTTGACTCAATATCTAATTGGTAACCAAGTGTTTTAGTTCATATGAACTGAAGTTGATTCAGCCTAGATGAAATATGTAGATAATGACCCTCAACAACCTGGCCAACATAGTCTACATCAATTGCATCTTCTACTCTCAACACAAGAGTAATTCCACAAAGAGCAGATTCTAGTAATCTAAATGTGGAGTTATGGGTGCACAGACAATAGTTCTTAAGCTATCCATGTCTGGCTGAAAAAATAACTAAAACTAGAAATAGTCATTCTCAACCTAGAGATCACTTGGGCCTTTAGTAACAGTGACAATTCTAGGAACACCTAAGGCATATTTCCTGTGCTGAGAGTGCCTCCCCATTAAGAAAACATCCAAATTCCCATGCCAAGGATCCATTCATTCATATACATCCACTGACAAGATTCAACATTGATTTCCTTGTTTTCATCCAACCAATTCTAGATACCACTTTGGAGCATACATATTGTTCTGAATCTGAACCCAAGCCTTGTTCAAATTAAACAGCACACAGTGTGGAAAAACAAAGCTTTTTTAATACGGAGCTGGAAAATTCTTGCATTTCCAGCCAAGACTCACTTTATTCTAATTGTCCAAGATAAAAATAAGATTGTGAAAGACTGCCAAGAACCGAAGCCCCAATTACTGAAAGATATCAGCCAACAGGAATTTAAAGAAACACCAACCGTGATTCGCAGGGTTACGAGGGATCTGTGTCCAAAGAACGTCTTTGCTTTCTGCAAAGAATGCAACCCCGAGGGCTGGTTTTTATCCTTAGAGGAGGAGTCATCACCACCCAGCCTTACTCCCAAGTCGCCCTTGCTTCTTCAGCTGCTCTCACCTTTGAGCAGCCCTGAGCACATGCGCACTGGGCACAGGCTCCCTGGAATCCTCTGCATCACTGCTGCCAGACTCCAATGGCTTCGGCAGCATCATCCCACTCTCCAATTGTCCAGGACCCTCATCCAAGTCCTATCCAGGCTCCCTGACTGGTACCCCTTCGTCCTTGCTGTCAGAGACCTCTGCCGTCTGCATCTGCTGCCGGCGAACCACAACACCTATATCCTGCTGAATCAGATGTCATAGACAGTATTACCAGCATATTGATGGCAACTCCTAATGGCTGCTTCAATAGAGAACAAGATAGCACCTTATAAAATTGGTAGTCAAACTGCCCAGAAGCCAGAGAACAAATTAGTATTAGATATTTAGTAAAAAAAAAAAATATTGAAAGATCCTGTAAAACCATAAAAGGTCTATTTCTTTCCCATTTGAGGTCATGGATTAGGACAATGAACAGTGATTCGTTCATATACCCAGCTCTCAATCCAGACAGAAGTGAATTAAGATAATTTTTTAGTTTGTGAAATGTTGTCTGTCTTCTCCAAGTGTCCAAAAGAGGGAAATTTGTAACTGGGCAGTAATTGTTATAAATTTCTGAATCCTGTAAAGTTTTTTTTTTAAGATGCAGATGCATTACCTTTTGTAAGTCTAGCAGTAGCATTTATTACATAAAACATTTATACTCATTGGATCCACTAATCACACAGACACTAGCTGCATTGAATAAACCAAGATGGGTAAGGCTCAGTTGAACAGACTATAGGCTATCTAGCTACCCGTATCTTGTCTATCTTCTCCAGGCTCAAAAATTGAAAGGAATTCTACATCAGGGGTCCCCAACCTGTGGGCTACAGTCCACTAGTGGACTGTGAGGGGTTTGCAACTGGGCTGTGGAAACGGTCAGCGAGTGTGCATGCATGCGCATCCTCACTTGTATGAGCAGCATGCTCATACAAGTGCCCATGCACTTCATTTGCATGAGCAGCAGGCACATGCATGCCACTCATGGAAATGGGACTGCGCACATGCTTTCCTACATAACTGGACCAGACAATACATTGACTCCATCATTAGATATTTATATCAAGAGAAAGATACAAGAGTCCATTGGAGTTGGGCAGCTGATAAATCTCAAGAATGGATATATGGATGGATGTGGGGGAGGAAAGGAAGGAGAAAGAATGATAGGCAAGGCAGAAGTTCAACCATGAAATAATCCACAACAAATGACAATATGCCCTTAACCATTCCAGAAAGCTCTGCTTGCAGTATTTGCAGGATCTAAAGCAAATCTTTTTTATTCTTATGCAATAGTCATGTTATATATTGTTATGTTTGTCCAGCTGGCCTCAGATTGGGTATTACACCATTTACACTCCAGCTGTCCCATGGCTTATTTCATTGCTTGGAGCTCCTCAGAAAAGCAGGGAGCTTAGGCTCCAGGAAGCCAAAAAAGACATTTGGAGGCAACTTCATTCATTTTGTCTTACCTTCTGAAGTTCAGCTAAGACTTAGACAGACTTATCAGCTTTGCCTTTTGAAAAATTTCCCCAAACAATTCAAGTATTTGTTGCATTCTATAAAGCTCTGGGAGGACCATTTATCCCATTAACACAGCAGAGCAAGTAGCAGGAAGTATAGCATGTTTGCCAAGTGCATCTAAAAACACAACTGCATGCCAACAGTAGACTTAAACAAGTTACAGAGAATCTTTTTTCTCAATGTTTAACACATTTCGAGAGCATTTTCTGCCATATCATTGGAAGTGGTTTGAGCCGCTTACAAAAGCTTATTCTTTTTTTTTATTATTAATTTTAAGTATAAAGACATAAACAATATTTAAAAATAAAACAATACGTAAATCACCCAGTGCTGTACATAG
>JAOYMU010000010.1:35012524-35025097 GCA_025802295.1 Psammodynastes pulverulentus
CCGCCCAATCATAAAGCCCCTGCTTTCGCCGCCCAATCGCGGCCCACGCCCGCCAGACCGCAGCCAATGAGCGCGCGGCATTCCGGCGCCGGCAGGAGGGGTTTGTCTGGCCGGGAGGGAGGGGAGAGGTTCCCAAGAGCTCGGCAGTGGCGGCGGCTCCGCCTTCCTGTGGTCGGTGCGCGGCCTCGCGTCCCCTTCTTCCTCCTCCCCGCCCGGCTGGCCCCTCTCTCTTCGGCAGCCATGGCGGTGGCAGCGGAGCAGGAACAGCAGCAGTTCTACCTCCTCCTCGGCAACCTGCTTAGTCCGGACAACGTCGTCCGCAAACAAGCCGAGGTGAGTGACTCGCGTGGCTCTCCCTATGCTCGTCTTCTCCTCCGGCCCCGCCGCGCACGAGGTTTCGCTCCCGGCCTTTGCCTGTCAGCAGTGGCCGCGTCGCGGAGGGCCTCCGCCGGGCCCACGTGCTCCGGCCAAGCCGGCGGCCGTTACAGCCGTTGGCCGGGAACTAGAACACAGGTCGGGAGAGGAGAAGCCAACTGCTCTTCCCGCTAAACTCCGGCCGAATCTTCTCCGCCGGCGCCCGGCAGCTGCCCTCTTTCGCCCATCCTCGGCTCCGATCCCCGGTTCAAACGCCGCCCCCTCTCCCAAGATCCCTATGGAGGCTTTCTCTCCCTCGCCGATGGGGCTTCCACGGGTCCGCTCGCCTTTCCCTCCGCCGCGGAGCCGGCTTCTCTCCTGCTGGATCCCCATTTTCTCTGCCTTTCCCCAGCTCTTGTTACCCCTCGCGGCCCCTTCCCTCCCCCCATCTGATACTTCGCTTTCGGTCCTGACCCTTGTGATTCGGACAACGACAACCTCCACCAACTCTCTTCAGCAAGTGCAGGAGGAACCCTTAAAAGAACCTCGATACTTCTTGAAAGTGTCTCTCTGTTCCCGCCACCCCTCTTCCTGTTTGGGATGAATGAGAATGATATACTCTACGTGGAAGAGCTAGGGTTGCAGCTGATGAGTAATTAAATAGGGGGGTAGTAAGTAATGCATACAAAGGAGGGAAACTCCTGGGCTGGTAGGCCGCCCAATTGATCTCTTGTTTCTATGGTGCTTAATAATACTTGTATTATGCCGGGCTTGGGAAGGGCCAAGGAAGTGAGGAATCAGAACTGATCTCTTGGCTGTTGTACTATACTCGCAGTAGAATGATCATTGTGACTAAGTTCATTTGCTGTAGAAGTTTCCAGTAAAAAAAAGCAGGGAAATATTTCAGCTTCCCAGAATATTCTGAGCTCAAGATGCTGGCCTTGAATAAAGGAATTATGGCGATAGATTTCATTCAGAAACTAGCTGAACTTAAAATAATATAGAAGGGTAAAAGGGCTGCTGTTTCCCACGAATTAGACTTGAAACCAAGGTTTCTTTTCATAGTGCAGGAACATGCTTTATTACTCTTGTTCTGAATAGTCTTTTTTTATTATGTTACAATTCCAAACTGCAGGATTTCTCTATAATTAGTATAAAGGGATAATACTTTTTCCACTCCAGACTGCTTTTCATCCTTTGTTACCAAAAAAAAAAATAGTGGGGAATCTTTGTCCCTCGAAATAAATGCCACTGTCTGGGTTAGAGTTTTCTCATTGTATGGCTGTGGCTGGGCTTTTATCATTTACATCACTTGAGTGATCAGCAGAGTTCAGCACATTCTTTCACTGTGAATAGTTGTACAAAAAGCTGTTCTCAGTGCCCAAATGTAAAACAATATGGTCTGATCTTGCTTTCTGGATCTGAAATAGGCACCCATCAATTCTGCAATCTGTTTTTAAGTACTGTGGGTATCAAAACTGCTGAAAATTGGACAAAAGAAGAAGCAAATGGGAGAAAATATTATTTGAGTTAGTATGACCAGGTTCTAAAGAGTTCTGTGAAAAAAACATATCACTTATATATGAATAATATGGCCACTGATAGGTATAAATATTGCCTAATTGTGATAATATACCAATTTTCCTGGGGCAACATATATAAAGTTCCATGTTCTGAGTTCCCTATCTAAATATTTAAATGTTAGATACAGAAAGTGGGGGATTGTTCCCTGGATAGACTTGAGAGTTTCCAGAATCACTGGCTATATAAATCCTATTCATTACCATATAGTTCTAAACCACACTGGAGGACATCATTGTAGTGAAATCCTGAAAGCCCAGATCAAGAAAAACCTTCAGGTTATATGAATAGCAGTATTATTTGAAGAGGTTTGTGAGCCATTATGATGACCATCCATGTGTATGTTAAGAGAAAGGAGAGAGTTGTCTTTTTCAACAGTGAAAGCTGCTTCATTAATACCATTAGTGCAAGTTTATGGTGTTTGTGCAGTTACTGACATCATAGATTCTACACAACAATGATGCTTATATGAGACAAGTAACTGGAGCACCATCCAACTAACATTTGCATTTTATGCCATGTAGCTGGATAACATGTATTCACAGACTTCGTTAAAACACATGTATAAGAAATAGATCTTGGTTGCATTTATATAACTACTAAAACTAAAAACTACCATATTTATAAGCCACAGCAGCTTTAAAATTTGATATTAAAAAACCAGTTGTTGAGAAAAGGTAACCTGGCATGTTTGGAATGTTTGTAAGTTGTGCGCCTCTTATTTAATGAAGTAATAAATTTAAGCAATCATTTCTAACCACTTTTAACCATTATAATCATTTCTTGAGTAATTCAATGATGACTTTTAAGCTCGGGTTGCCAGAATTCCACAAGATCCTACTGCCAAAATGCAGCAGCAAACCTCCCTAAAAAAGCAGTATGACTTTTTTAAAAAAATAGTTCTTGAGCAGAAATAAAACAGTTGTGTTGAACTGTAATCAGATAAAGACACTGCCACAGACTGGTGATGTTCAGAGTTCTGGCTATCACTTTAAGACCTGGTTTTTGAGAAGCTACCTGTGCTCCATAGTTTTCTGCTTGACCCACATGATCTGTCACCATGCTTGAAATATCATTTTTAAACAGTGTCATTCAACAGAACTCTAGAAGTGTCTTTTCTCTCATGGCACCTACCATCTAACACTCCCAATATTATGGGAGGAGTGACAGAACCCAGGACAGAGTTAAAAGAGGGATCACCCAGGAATCCCTAGGTAGGCACAAGTAAACTAAGTCCCTCTCTCCAATTATATAGATCCTTATCTAACTGCAAACAGGTGTTAATTGGGAAGATTTCTGTGCAAAGGTTGTTTAGCAATAAATCAGTTTAATTGGACATTATCCACCTCCTTAAATGAGCCCTTAAAAATATAACCCCTAAGACCTACCAGTAAGTCAAAGTAGCCGATGAACCATTTGTATGATGTTTTAATTTTTTAATGTTTCTGATTTTCATTATGTATTTTCATTTTTTAAAATAGATATGGCATCTGGTGAGTTATCTAGAGTTGTAACATATTGAAGTGCCCTATAAATCCCATAAATAAATAAGTTCTATTATTGTTGTGTTGAATGTGGCTTTCCGTTGACTGAAAAAATTCAAACTGCAGCCTGGATGGTAAATGTTGCCCACTCATGCTTTAAGTAGCTGGAAGAGTATTAAACATCGCTTCATAGCACATCAGTGTTAGAACATTTCGTGATCTGACACTTTCCAGAAAACTTAGGCTATTTTCCAAAATTTGTAAAATTCACTCTGATGGGTTCAGCCTATTAATTTATTGCCAAGGTCATTTGAAGATCACCAGGTTGACACCATTGTGACATATCATAGCTAATAATGTGGTGCTTCTAAAGTTTTGATAGTACTAAAAAAGATAAATTTTGTTTTGAACTGTTCTAGGAAGAAAAAATAGAATTAAATAAAACAAAGTTACAATTTCTTTTAACTAGCTGCTGTATATCTTCATGTCCTTCATTAGCAGGATAATATTTGAGAGGAAGAAAAAGGCTGAATCTACATGAGTAAATTCAATGTATTTCTCTGAAGCAGAAGAAAATCTTTGGGTATCTTCCTCATATGCTTTAAAAAAAAATTGTGAATTAAAGGTTTCTTTTATATTATAACTTCTCTGCTGTTTGAGATTTGTCCTGTATCTTTCCCAATATAGTACTTCATATTCCTGGCTTTGAGTAAATTAACATAGATTTCTTTTTTGTAAATCTTAAAACAGTTGTCTACTTAGAGCATATTAGGTGGCTGTTATGTCTTGGTGCCTCATTTTTTTAAATGCTAAATTGTTTCTCATCTTTTCTTTTTTAGGAAACGTATGAGAACATACCAGGCCAGTCTAAGATTACGTTCCTTCTACAGGCTGTCAGAAATACTACGGTTGCCGAAGAGGTATTTTTCACCCTAAGGAACTTATAAGAATTGCAGGAATGTTTTATGTTGTAAAACAGGACTGTCAAACTCCCGGCTCACGGGCCGGTTGCATCACATGCTGGCCATACCCAGTTTAGCAAAGGGGGAAAGATCCCGATACATCACGTGATGCTGCCATGAAGACGTGAGTTTAACACCCCTGTTGTAAAACATCATTTTGTGATGGTATGACCATATGAATCACAATCTAAGGTGGAATATATTACTAACATTACAACTTCATTAAAGAACCAAATGGTTAGGAAATTACATCATTAGTGTTTGTTACTCCTATATTGCTAAACCCTAACTCATCACATATATAGAAGTTTTCATTCCTAGTTTTGTAACAAACCAGCATTTAATATTTTGACTTTATAATTATAAATACTCTTGATTTCAATTTTCTTTTCATGAACAGAACATGGCTTTTCTGCTTTCTGTGGCCCCTTGTACTTTCACAAAATCCATTTCAACTAGATGCAAGGGCTTTGATATAAAGGAGTCAAATATGTGTTACATTCTTCACTTGAATGGAGACGCACCTTGACCTATATGATTACATTAAATTTCTAAAGAGATAAAAAAAAATAGTGGTTTAAATGAGGTGCATGTATATTTAATGAAACATTTATATATAATGCGGTAGATTATACAGGTAATCCTCAACTTACCACCACAATTGAACCCAAAATTTCTATTGTTGAAACATTTGTTAAGTGAGTTTTGCCCCATTTTATGACCTTTCTTGCCACAGTTAAGTAAATCACTGCAGTTGATAAGGTACTATCCCATTCATTAAGTGAATCTGGCTTCCCTATTGACTTTGCTTGTCAGAAGGTCGCAAAAGGGGATCGCATGATCTCTGGGACATAGCAACGGTCATAAGTATGAACCAGTTGCCAAGCATCTGAAATTTGATCACATGGATCATGGGGATGCTACAAAGGCTGTAACTGAAAGGTCATAAGTCACTTTTTTCAGTGCCATTGTAACTTTGAACAGTCACTAAATGAACTGTTGTAAGTTGAGGACTCTGTATAGTGGATAGGTTCTCTAATCTTGTCTTCGGAAGAACACAGACAAGAAAACATGACATGATAATTTCTTCATACTACAGGTGGAGATTGTTAATCAGTTCTCCAAATTTTCCATTTATGTGATCTTTAATGCAATAATAATTATGTTTATATTTTGGCTGTTTATTTGATTAACTGTCTTCTTTCCCTGTCCCTATACCTTACTGTAATGTAAATTGTTACAGCTGCAATTGGTATAGTCAATTTATAACACTTTCTGTTATAAAGTTTTATTTTAGCTCTAGAGCTTTACTTCCTTTGCATTTCTTCATATACTAAGTCATTCAGTTATTTTAAAATGACATACCTTATTCCTCTACATTAATAGTTTTTACATTGTCTAGAAGTCATGTTTACATTTTAATGTATAATAATAGAATGTCATTCCTTAATTTATTACTACATGCTTCTTAGTTCATAGTGCTTTTCCTATAGAGTCAGATGTCTCATTTAGTTCTTATAATTAGTTATAGAGTGAAATACTTGAGGGGGATGGAATAACTAAAGATACCAAAAATAGATCAGCTGAGTCAGCATTTTGGCTCAGCTGCTAAATTTTTATATATGCAAGAAAAATGTCTTTACAAAATCACTATTGGATTTTTTTTTTTAAAGGAAACAGTTTACCATGTATTTGTCTTCATAGGCTAGACAAATGGCTGCTGTCCTTCTGCGGAGACTTTTGTCAGCTTCTTTTGAGGAAGTTTATCCAACATTACCCTCTGAAGTCCAAACTGCCATCAAAAGTGAACTGCTTGTGATTATTCAGTTGGAAACACAATCCAGTATGAGGAGAAAAATCTGTGATATCGTAGCTGAATTGGCCAGGAATCTAATAGGTATAAAATCTTATTTTGGTATAGATGCATAAAGGAAGAATATTTTAGCTGACATGATGTTTGTTGTGTAAAAAGTGCTTTTCTGTATCAGCAGCCATGTTCATAGATTGTTCTAAGTCATAATAGGGTTCATTTGTCTTTAGATTAGCGTGTTGGGCAAACCAGGTCAATTGTGATTTACTCTTTAAAGTTAGCCCATGATAAAATACAAGCATGGTTAAGCCATGACATAGTATGTGTCTGAACCTGGAATGTTTATTTTCCTTGTACTCTTATCATGCTTTGGCTCCATTATTGGCTTTGAAATGAAGATAACACTCTTAAATAATGATTAAACATCTACCACTTTAAATATGCATTTTCATATTTAGAAATATTATCTTTAGATATGCTGCGCAAGCCTTGAGGAGTATAGCAATCCACAACCTTATGTGATCTCTGTGCAGCCTTTTCTGTTTGACATTAGTGAGTATGGCATCTCTGCACGTGACTTTTCTGCATTGGTGGAATGATCTCTTCTGAAATAATGGGGTATTCACTCAGATTACCGTACTTCTTAATCCACTCACTGTCCTTTCAGTATTATGCTTCATGGGTGCTTTACTTACTCTTTTCCATTTGCTTTTTCAACGAACAGTATAAGGTCAGTTGAAATCCTAAGTGTAAGGGTGGAGGTTAAAGTGCAGATTTTCTAAGCATTGTGAAATTTTTGCAAAGACTTTAGTCAACCAGGTTAGGATGTGATAAAAGTCTTAGGAAGGAAAATTCACTATGTTCATCAGAGTTCAGAGCTAACAAGACATTGAAGCAGAAGAATATGCACCAGACTTCATTGATCTAATTCGGTTAAATGCCGTGATTTCCATTTTATTTTTATTTAATTTTAAAATTGTACACCTTAAATGTTAATTTTCTCTCACACATAGATGAAGATGGCAACAACCAGTGGCCAGAAGGTCTGAAATTCTTGTTTGACTCAGTCAGCTCTCAAAATGTGGGACTGCGTGAAGCTGCTCTACATATCTTTTGGTATATAATTATTCTTAAATAGTTCATGAGGCCTTTATATACTCTGAGATAAATTGTGAAAGAAGGAAAGATTGTCAGTTTGTTTAAAAAGCTTGTTTCTGGCCCACACACATTACACATTATATCTGGACAAAGTTTCTTTTGTTTCAAGCCCATCAGTCCTGTCTATTATTTCACAATATGTTCAGAATGAAAAATTCATGATTAAAACAGGACAGGGGGCTGTCGGGGGTCATCTGTGCCTAGTTGTGAAATGCTTCTTGACTATCGTTGAATAATTGGTGCAAAATTTATATCTTCGTCTTTATTACTCTTTCATTTACATTGCTTCCCAGCAGGGATGCACTTCATATCATGGAACTGCAGGATATTATAGTTTAGAATTTTTTTATTAATATATTTTAGTCCATTTTTTTTAAAAAAATACTAAGAGTACTACATGTCCAACAAGTAATGTTCAAAGAGTTTGATGGCTTGCAAAGATAGTAAGACAAAATTGTGGTGATAGATTTATTGTCTTACATTTTCCATGCAGAATAGTTGCAAATTTTGTTTGGATGGGCACTGAAATTAATTTAGATTGCTTGTGCTATTATTGGATCTTCCTCAGTGAAATAAGTAATGAAAAAGAAACAGCCACAAGTGAAGTTTTAGTACATTTTAATAATTCAATAAGTATATTTATTTTATTCTCTGTTTAGGAACTTTCCTGGTATTTTTGGAAATCAACAGCAACATTATTTGGAGGTCATCAAACGAATGTTGGTGCAATGTATGCAAGATCAAGAGAATCCAACAGTAATTCAACATTTATTTAATTTTGTCTTTTATTTTAATGCCGTTGCAAAAAAATTGTCCTGTTTAAGACACTTAAAGTTCTCCATTCTATTTAATAATTTACACGAAATAACTACACTGGCATTATTTTAGATAAATGCTTCTGGGGAATTATTGTGATCTGTTCTTCATGGAGCTGATGTTTAAGAGATCATCAGTTCAGATCAGAAGACTGACCTTGGAATCCCATAGGCAGCAGTATTTTCTTTGCCAAATTAATGGAAATCTGGGTGATGTCAGTGGGTTTCACTAATGTCCCTTGTTGACTTTCATTCGATTTGGACAGCTATACATATCCCCCTCCCCACTCTGAGTATGTCCTCATCCTAATGCTGATAGAGATTGAATAGAATTAAGCCCCATACTGTACTGACCATTGGTTTTCTTTCTAGATCAGGACACTGTCTGCTAGGGCTGCAGCTGCATTTGTTCTTGCTAATGAGCAAAATCTTCCCCTTCTTAAACATTTTGCAGACTTACTTCCTGGAATTTTGCAGGTAAAATCTCAGAAAATTATGATGGCTGAAATGCTAAGCTTGTTGCTATTATTTTTGTTGTACAATAGTGGGTGTCGCTCAAAATAGTAGCATAGTTGTTTTTAAATATAATGTAATACATGCAGCAATACAGCTTGATTAAACGATACATGGGACTTATGCAAGAGCAACTACTACATTCAAATGCTGCAAGGAATGAAGTTTGAGAAATCAAGATATTTTTGTTGATCTAAACCTTTAGTTTCTAACTGCGTAGCACAATATGCAGTGCAAAAATGGTGTCCATATAATAATCTTCAGGAAGAGCTGAAGTACACATATAAATATATTCATTGTTTTTACAATATTCATTTACAGTAAATCCTTTGGAAACTTGTAAACAAACTTGATTTAAAGTGTCAGTTGAGAAAATTAAAAGCATGAACTGTGTTGATAAATAACATGAAATATCCAGCACACGTGTACATTTATCCTAGCAGTTCCCAACCTTTCCAGCTTGGCAGACCAGCAAGGGGAGAGAAGGAGAAAGTTCTCTGTGATTGGCATGCACTCCCTGCTCCCACAATTGGAGCTTCACGTGGGAGCATCTACCACTCACAGAAGTGAGCTTCACGCACGTGCTCACCTCTACTTGCACGACCCGGTTCCAAACAGGCCATGGCCAGGGGGTTGGGAATCCCTGGTTCATCCTATTGCTAGTGACAATTTCCAAGTTTCCATATCAGATACTAAACAAAAGTGAAATTATTGAAATTATATATTATCAAAAACAACACTGCAACTTACCAGGTAGAAAAAAAAATCTAAAATTCTAAGCAAAGCTAAAACCTGGTTTTTTCGACAATATGTTTGTTTTAAATTTACACAATGCTGCCTGTTGCCTGTAGGTGTAACTACATAATTCTGAAAAAACTAGCACAGTTAAAATAGATGACAGTTTCTCCAGAAAAGTAATGATATGCAACAAGAAAAAAAAAACCATAGAAAACAATTATTGCATCAGATGAGTTATAGAAGAAGTGAACATGAATAAGTCTCACTTGTTTAGCATGTGCTAAAACGGTGCTTCCCAAGCCCAGCTGAAATTACCCAGAATTGGGTAAAAGTGTTTTGTTTTTTTCTTTGAGTAGCAAGATATGAATTTATTGCCAAACTACAAAAGGGACAGTTAAATTAAAATGTTTTACCTACATTGGATAATAAAATAATTTTGGGTAATGAAAAAGTTTGGGAAGCACTGTGTTATAATTATTCCCATACTAAAAGGGACTTTTGATGCTAGGGTCAAATGCCTTCGTTGTAGAAGTTTGCAAAATGTGAGTGGTTTCCTTTTAATGCTTTTGAGTGCAAATTACATGGGAAAATATATTTTAATTACTGTTTTTCTTCAGGCAGTCAATGACTCGTGTTATCAAAATGATGATTCGGTCCTAAAGTCTCTTGTAGAGATCGCAGATACGGTTCCAAAATATTTACGTCCACACTTAGAGCCTACATTACAGCTGAGTTTGAAAGTAAGTTTGTATTCTGGCACTTCAATTTGAAATATTTATTTGTTAGAACTCTGGCCTTGATTTTAGAGTTTTCCTGAAATATTTTTCAATTCCAGCTATGTGCAGACACAAGCCTCAATAATATGCAACGTCAACTGGCCCTTGAAGTAATAGTCACATTATCAGAGACTGCTGCTGCTATGCTGAGAAGGCATATCAACATTGTTGCACAAGCTAGTAAGTAAGCCATTTTCATTATTTTAGTCAAATTTATAACACGGGTAGTCCTCGGCTTACGACCACAATTGAGCCCAACATTTATGTTGAGACATTTGTTAAGTGAGTTTTGCCCACTTTATAACCTTTATTGCCACAGTTGTTAAGTGAATCATTGCAAGTGTTAAATATAGTATGTAAGGATTATTAAAATATGTAGGTTCTATGTAGAAGATTCTTGGAGACCTTGTTTCATTACCTGCAAATTAATATAGGAAAATGATTAAGTATGAAATATAATATTAGCAATTGCCTATTTTATCCCTGTTATTCAAATGCTACTCAGTCTGTTGAAGTAAATCCTAAATCTGCGTTTAGAACTAATAGCATGCTTGAGTTAGAGACACTGCAACCTAATTTCTTTCTTCCTGTAGGTTATTTTATGGATTTCTCACTTGCTTCTTTCTAGAGTATTCTGAAAGTAGCATCTCTGTTTAGATTATAATGATCATAGGGTGGACACACAGGACTGTCCTGCTTTTTAATCAGGTTCTAATCTTGGTTATGACCTGTTCAGAATATATCTTCCCTTTGACTTTCTGGAAGTTTGTACAGTTCAAGGAATCAGTGCATATCCAGAAACCTGGTATTTGTTTCAGTAGAGCTTTTGTCACTTGTTAAATGCTTTTGCAATTGTTTGTTACTGCTTTCATTAAGAACTTTCAATCTCCTTTTATTTATTCAGTATGTGGCTCTTCTCAGCTCTGTAATTTTAAACGAGAAGCCAAATACGAGACTCCCACTCTCTTCTCTTCTCTTCTCTTCTCAAAATATAAGCTACAGAAAACATAAAGGGAAATGGATAAAAGATCATTTAGATTAATAGAAAAGCAGTAAGCATACATACTTGCATAAATCCCATGTATCAAACATCTTCATGATGAAGACATAGATATAATGGTTGTAATTAAAAACAGAAAGTTACTTGATAAAATTCTGACATTTGTGAACCATTTTGTTGTAACCAACTTCAAATACTAGCTACTCACTAACACCTTATAGCTGAATCTTTTAGTTACCAATTAAATGAGTACAGGATCTGCAAATATAGTCTGTACACTGTATATAGATAGATTGTTTATAAAATGATAGATCAATGAGATTCTCAAGAGCTTGGAACAAGCCGTTTAAAATATCAATATTTTGTTTCAGGTTCAGAACAAATGTATTTTATGCTCAGGATGGAATAAAGTTAATATATTTTGTTTTGAGTCTTGAAAAACAAAACATGTATGTTTTGTTCCAACTTCAAAGCACTCAGAACATTACATAGCCTTATTTTAATATAATATCAAACTGATCAGTTTTTCACAAAATTGTGTCAGTTTATATTGCAGTAAGTAAAAACCCCACATTTCTTTTTGTGGTTGTTAGAGGCTGTAGTAGCATCCAGTGCATTGTTGGAAATTTATTAATAAGCACTGTTAAATTTGTTTTAGTCCCTCAGATGTTAGCAATGATGGTTGATCTAGAAGAAGATGAAGATTGGGCAAATTCTGATGAATTGGAAGATGATGACTTTGACAGGTAAAGATACCTATTTTAGAAATTCAACTTGGGGTCCTTGATTTTTCTCAGGATTATTTTGTACTTTAATCTGTGTTGACATGTAATTCATGTCAAGGCCCAGCCCTAAATGTATGGGTGCACCGTCCATTTCAACTGGCTAAAGATCAGTGGTAGACACATTTTCTTTCTCATTAAAACCATGTACAATATTTCAGAAATTATATTGAGAGGAGCCATTGTTTGTACAGAAAAATAAAAGTTTGATCCATTTGTTTAATAAAGTATAAAGCAAATCAAAAGTGAGCAAACATCCTCACAGAAAGAATAAGAATAATAATAATTTCCAATTTGATACAAAGAAGAATCCATACAAAGAATGAATCTTCTCTAAAAATCAAGTTTCACATGACCCCTAGGTCTTTATTGTATGAAGGTCTTAATTTAAGTTTCCTTCTAGTTCACTCCAAGATTCTTGGTCACAATTAATTCATTGCATTTAAAAACTCTTTGTTAATTGTGAAGTAGTGTGGCAGTAGGTTGACAATTTTGTAATGGAGGGTTTTTCAGAATAACTTTGACCAGGGCTTTTCTTCTTCGAAGAAAGGTGCCGGAACGCACCCCCCGTCGTGTCGCTATAAACCCAGAAGTAATAGC
>JAOYMU010000010.1:35063920-35074631 GCA_025802295.1 Psammodynastes pulverulentus
GAGATCCACGGAACTCAATGACAGTGGATTATAATTAAATATGAAAGGTTTTTTATTAAATATTTTTAAGCTCTGTAAATGGCTTACTTTAACAAAATATACTAAATAAATATTAAAATATTGATAATTTAGAATTAAAGTCTTTTAAAGTATGTTTTTTCCCCAAAGAGAATTAAAATAATATAGTATGGTAGTTTTTTACATTTGAAATCAGGACATGAAGCAGTATGTGAATACAGATTTGAAAATTATTTTTCTAGAAGCTATGTAAATAAAACAAACTAGTTCTCTTTAAATCAAGAAAGAGCAGTTTCAGCTATCGCTACCTCTAGTAAGCTTGAAATTGTTTAACTGTTGAGCAGATTGTTCTTCATGTTCATTCTTCTATCAATGCTACATTATTTCAAGTTAGATAATAATAAAGTCCAGTAGTACCATACTGCATTGATTAGGAAATCGGGGTAGGGTTCTTCAATGGTTAAAAAAAAATAGTCATAAAGTATGTTACCATTTAAAACGTCTTCTATTCTCAAACTGGGAAATATGATAAGATTTGGTTCCTACATGATGAGTGTTAACACAAGCTCAGTCAATAAATGTTAGGTTTTTATCTATGTTCTGTTGAATAGCCAGTTCTTCACATTGCTTGGATGTGTGCCATGAACTTACTCTGATAGTTGATTTCCTCCATATGGATAAATTCTTACTAGAATTTGTACCTTCTTTGATTTCTCTTTTATTATTTCTCTTTGATTTCTAACCATGTTTGCATTTCAGAAAAATATTCCATGTATCTGATCATTTTAGTACAAGAAAAATTACTCATAGATAAAACTGTGTTACCGTGAAGATAAAAATGCGTATTTTGACAGATAAATTTACTCCATTCATCTGAAGAAATAGCCTTGATCCATGTAATCTTTATGACAGAATAAAAATAAATTTGCTTTAAAAGACCCATCAGTATTCTTATAGAAAAAAACTGCTGCATGAAATAACTTTTTTAGCTTCCAGTTTTAAATAATTTCACCCAAATAACTTGGTGACATTTAAATAATTTGCATCATATTTCCCTTAAGGTTGGCTATAGTTAATGACATTTGGGTCTGGTGGGACTTGAAGGTCAGAGTTTATGGAAGATATCAGGTAGTGTATTGCTTATACAGTTGAAATGCTATAATTAAGAAAGAGAGCCTAATATTTTGCAATAGGCAATCACTCCCCCATATTGAATGTTCCAGTTGACAAGCTAAAGTCTGCGGTTTTCTATGGAAAGGCCAGACTGAAGTCCAGGAATGTAGAATGGCTACTCCCACACTCACAAACAATACATACATTGATCTAAATCAGTATTCAAACTTGTCACCTTATAGGGGAGATGGGTGACATAAAAATTAATAAATAAAATAAATAAAATCTACCTCATCCTCATTTTAGCCACTGTCTATCCACTCCATGATGAAGGCCTCTTCCACATGTTTCCAACCAGTTTTCCAAACATGGAAAATTTATATACATTCCTCTGAATCAGAATTTCTCAATACTGACAGCTTGAGATATATGGATTTCAACTCAACATGTGGGCTGGGGAATTCTGGCAATCGAAGTCCATACATCTTAAAACCATCAAGGTTGAAAAACCCTGCTTTCATTTAGCTTAAAGTGTATTGTTGTTCCTCCATAGAGTCCACTGGGTCAGCTCTGGTTAACACAGATGATCAACTCTGTAACTAGCAAAAGGAACAGACTGACTGTGTATGTTACCGATAGAAGAGAATAGGTAGCTCAGGGTTGAACTGTGAGGCCCTTGGTGCTCTCTGAGCTTGGTTGCTTGTTTGCAAACATAGCCAACCAGATAATATCAGTGCAAGCATGTGTGTGTTTACTTCTTGTTTACATAAAGTAGTTTGCCCTGTCAATGTTGGTGGGAGTGTGATTTTCTTCTTGGTAGTTCCTTGAATAAGGAGCTACCTTGAAAAATATTTTGTTTGATAATTTGTCTGTGTTAATCTCTGCTTAATTCAGTTGGCTACTGAAGAGGATGTATTCTGGTTGTTTTGTTTGCTGCTTATCTTTTTTATGGTCTCTTTTGAATGGTGTGTAAATGTGTCTGGTTTTTATCTCTATGTGCCTGTTGGTGACTGATATGCCTGAGTGACAAGCTTCCAGGAATGCTTTGCATTATTGCATTTAGCTTTGTCTAAGATACTGACAGTTTCCCAGTTGAAAATATGGTTGAGACTGTACATGTATTGTGAATAAAATGACATTGAGGTAGTGACATTTGTGTAAGTTGCTTTCTTCTTAGGCCAGCAATAAACAGAACCTGAGAATACATGAGCTTTACGCGAGTCCCAAAATTGTACTAGCATCTTGTTCTACTATGTTTCTGGACAGTGAAGCGAATTAAATCAGTAGCTTTTTTAATCATAACAGATATAGTTTCTTTCTTTTGCTATTTTGTTCAATATTTGTTCCTCCTTAATTTTCTTTGTAACCTTGGAAACAAGCCATTTTGGTAGGTACTTTTCTTAATATTCTGTTGTATTTCTTCATAATCTCAATTTAGGATTTCATAAATATGACTATTGAAGCCAAAATTATAATTGGCAATCACATCTGTAATAGTTATAGGAAAACTATGTCCTTTGTTTATACAACAACACAAGGCTGGCTTTAGCTGCTGTGCCTTTAATATTGTTTTTTGTAATCAGTTCATATTATCTTTTGGTGACCAGAAGACATTGTATTTGTATTTTTCCACTTGTAGAAACTTAGTGTTTTGTACATGTGAAGTGACAAAACTGCCTCTTGACCCGAATGAATGAATGAATTAATGAATGATCAAAATTTTCCACTGTAATTTCCATGAATCAGTTCTAAATGGGAAATAGTTTAATTGTTGAAATATTTGTAACACATCTATTCTCAAATAAACTTTGTTAAAGAGACTTCTACCCATCCCTCTCACTTGCATTTGCAGCTTATTACTGGAACTATCAACAAGGGACAAATTTGAAGAGTTTTCTAGCTGAGCAGGGAAAGCTTAAATCACTCTTCCCTGAATACCATTGGACTTATTCCAGAGTAAAATAGAGAAGTATATTCTGAATGATTAATATAAGATGTAGTTAGATACTTGTTTCAAGACCCTTTCAGACATCGTTTATTTCCTATTCTCATATTGGAATGGCCTTGGAATAAATTTAATCATAACTTCTCTCTAAGTAATCCATGTTGTTTTCTTGGCAACAACATGGAAATTGTTTGCCACTGTTTTCTTCTGGGATTTATTTTTAAGCTTCTCAATTCAGGCTACAGCCCTGGAATTTGAACCAAATTCAATCCCAACCTCTTTGAAAATCAATCAAACTCACTTGTATAGTACTACCTGTCGAGATCTTGCTATAAATAGAAGAGAATAATCAACACTAAATTTTCTATAGCAAATAGGATGCAATTATTGATCTACCTTGACCCAAAGAGATTAAATAAACTTATTGGAAAGGTCAATAATTGTGAGTCCTCATGCTTCAATGCAGGAAGAAGTGCTTCATTTTGTAGCTCTCAAATAATTAGCCTAGGACATGGGTGTCAAACTCACCACATCACATTGCCATCACATGATGTTTTTCCCATTCCTGGAGCTGGGGTGGGTGTGGCTTGCCCACGACACATCCAGCCCGTGGGCTGCCAGTTTGACACCCCTGGCCTAGGATAATACGTGAGGGTGGGGAATAATATCCTATTAAACTTCGTTGAATATACTATTTTTTTTCAGATACCTACTTACTTCCAGTGAAGCAAACAAATATTTATTCCATAGCCTTGGGTAACTTCAACTTCATTAAACACAGAGGCAGAAATCAATTAAAAATGTATGTCCTGTTGGCTAAGAACCTTTTCCTTTTTTAAAACATCCAAATTTGTATAGCTAATTATGCACAAAAAAAACAAAAGAACCAACATCCAACCGGTAGTCAGCTTGCAGCAAAAGCATTCAAAGTAATGAATATTTTGAAATATGAATATTTTCAGAAGTTGTTTTATATAGTAATAAACATTGTGTGATTTTCAAAAATAGTGCCTGTGATAAATTATACTTACAAGCGTGTTAGTTAGGAAAATTGCTATTTTAGGCAATATTAAAGCCTAAAAACCCTGATCACCCCTTTAATTTTCATGATTTTTCTAGGATTCCAAGCACATTGCTGCCAATGACCTTTATCATCATCATTCTTACTTTACATATTTTTGAGTAATTTTTGTTCTGAAAACTGATTAGTGAAAACATGAATAATTCAGAAACCATTGTCATTTCAGATAAATAATTTTCGTTATTTTTATTGGGAAATACTTCTTTCATTTTTATTTAGAACTACTGTTTAACCTACAGTAATCCTTGACTTAGAAGAACCATTCATTTAGTGATGGTTCAAAGTCACAACAGCATTGAAAAATAAGACTTACAACCAGTCCTCACACTTAAAACCAACCTAGCATCCCCACACGATCACAATTCGAATGCTTGGCATCCTGCATGTATTTAAAATGGCTGCAGCATCCTAGAATCACGTGATCTCCATTTGCAACCTTTCCAGATGGCTTGTCATAAGCAAAATCAATGGGAAAAGTCGGCTTTGCTTAAAGACTGCGTGACGCACTTAGTGACTGAAATGATTCACTTAACAACCATGACAAAAAGTTCATAAAATTGGGCATGACTCATTTAACAACTGCATTGCTTAACAAAGGAATCCTAATCTCAGTTGTGGCTGTAAGTCACTTGAAGTCTCAGAGTAATTGAACTAATGTGGTACCATATTTCCTTGTTTTTGCCCCTCTCTTAGAACTGGAAGCTTGTCTCTTCAGATATGGGAGAAGTGGAGCAGAGAGCGACAACAGGATCTCGACTAGGAGTACAGGAGAATGCTGGCATCAGTACTCTGGAACATGGGCAGAAACTGCCTTCAACACCTACAGGAAAACTTATTCCTATCAAAGTCCAAATGCTGGATGATACACAGGAAACATTTGAAATTCCGGTAAGGTGATATTCTGAGTCTACAGTTCATTCTTGGCTGGGGGTGAGGGGCGCACAAAAGGTTCACCCATGCAGATCTGCCTCTAGTTTTGTGACTTTGTATGATGTGATAACAGCCCACATACAAGAGCAGTATTAAAAATCTTAGTAGTTAAAAGATAGTTAAAATTGCAATAGGGGTACAATATTTCATATGCGCCTGGTATCATCACAAACTGTTTAGAAAAAATACTTTTTAGGCTGCTACTACTTATCTAAATCAAATCTTTTAACATTAACTGAAACTGTCAGTTGCAATATGCACTACCATAAACTAATTAAGAACTATGAAATAACTGAATAATTAGCCTCACAGAGAAAAAAAACCCTAATACTAACAAATATATTTCCCTTTAACTATTATGTAGATTCTCTAAAGGTAATTTTGATCTTACATTTAAATCTTAAGTATTATAACTAAATAAGGCAATTACATTCTAATACTAGTACATAATTAGTGCATTGCCGCTTTGTTGATTTTCTTTATATATTTTGAGAATTTCTTTGTAACAGAATATGCCTATCTTTAATTGCCTGAAATTACTTGTTTTTAAAGGTTATTTGTACCTTTAAATCCATCTTGTCTCTGGTAGCTCAAGGCTATATATAATATTTCTCTTCTTGCAAAACATACAGTAGATCTGTGAGATAATATGGCCTTAAAATAAATGTAAATCTTTGTGTTTGGAAAGTTAGGACTGACTTTGATTTTAAGATGCATATTATCTATATGAGAAGGATTCCTGAATTGCTAAGATAAATTCTTTTACATTCTCAGTTAAAGAGAAAGCATCCCTACGATAATTGCTGGGCCATGCAGAATTAATCAAAGAACTAACAGATTTTATACCTGTTTTAAACGAACTCAGCCTCGGTAATCATGTTGTCATATTACAAAATGTATTGTCATTTTTAGTATGTTAGTTATATGGTCCATTATGCCATTAGATTTTAGGCTTTAATCTCAATCTCAATTAATTGTTATGCTCAAACAAACATCTGTAAAAACAGTAGCTGATGTGTTGATGAATTACTTGATCCATTGTCAGCACTCATAAGGACACTCACTTCATTATGCTCCTACATTAGTCAAGCAAAAGTCAACAATTGTCATTAGTAGAAAGGCTGTGTTGCTTGTACCTTGACTGGTTCTTCATAGATGTGTTATCTTGATCTATAAATGAAGCAGGGTTTTTTTCTATTCATAAAGAATCTTCTGCATTTTGTCATCCTGAGCAATAGTATATAATGGAAAGAGCCTTTAGCTTCCATCATGAACTGGTGGAGAACTAATTCTCAGAACTAGATTAGTATTCTTAATCAGACAAGAACTGAGATTTGGGAGGGGAAGTTTCTAGATGCTCTTCCATTACAGCGTGTCTCCATAGTGCTGCATCCCTTCCTCTTGATAGTATCCTTGAGGACTAATTCTTATATTTTGTTTAAAACAAGACTAAGGATATTGGTGGGAGAAGAAGCCACAGATAGGATTGATTTAAGTCTGGCTACTGACATTCAGTGTCCGATGAGATGCCATTCTAGTATGTAGGAAAACCTTAGATCAGATAGGTATGTTGTGGTTTATGATGATAAATCCCTTTAAAACTCCTATAGTAAGGGTGAAAGTATAATCAAGCTTTTGTAGCAATGGACAACGATTTTGAGTTAATTTGAGAGAGAGAAAAAACCTCTCCACAATCCCCAATTCCTATAAATAAGTGCTCCAGGGACAGATTGCCTTCTTTGGGTATGTATATCTCTAACAGATCTGTCCTTTTAGTATCACATTAAGGTTGTCCACCACCAACTGTTCAAAATACTTTTTGCTGGTTTTATTTTTAGTAACTCTAAAAATGTATGGATTTTAAAAAATCTTCTTGGCTTGTATCACTTCCAGTGTATCAACTCTTATATTGTATGCCAATCTATCAGTGCTGTTGAAAGGAGAATATTTTCTAAAATGATTGAAATAAACTTAGAAAGTTTAAGTACGTGGTTGTCCATTTGGTGGGATCAATTCAGCATGAGACATCAGGAGTGTCAAGTCATTTTAATGTAATCTTTGTTTCTGTCAGATACTATGGTAGGTAGGCTCAATAGGTTTTTTTTTGTTCAGGCAGGTTTTCTCTACTTATCCTCAACCTGCCCTGTTAAGCTTAAGATTCTAATTTGGCAAAACTGTCAAGCAAAATTTTGTACAAACACATGAAGCAATCTTTTAAACTTTCTCTACCTGTTTCATTGTGGTGTAAATTGATTCTCACTCTAACTTTAGATGTGAACAGTAGTCAGGTTCCATTATTGTTTATCTTGGGCTTTATTTCACCATGCCTGAAAGAATAATATTCATACTCTCCCAACAGATCAAACATTAAAATTATGAAAGCAGACCTGAAAACAAGTTTGGCCTATGAAATTAAGAATAAAATCAAAGACAATTTTTCCTATTTATAACAAGGGCTATGTTAATATTAATTCTCCTTAGAACCACATAATAGATTTTCTTTAAAGATTGATTTTTCACTAAAAGTTAATAGTCTTACTTAAAATGCAGATAATTTGTGCCATATCTTTTAAAATGTCATTAAAAAACATGTAGTATTGAGAGATCGTATTGTTTAGTTCCATTAGATAATGGCAGCCGTGTTTTAAATAATTTTATGGTCAGGGATGCATTTCAGAATTGATGTGTAAAAACGCTTCAATAATTTTCTGTTGTTATCCCCTCTGATTTTCTTTTATAATGGCTTTAGCTATACTAGGGCAAATTATTGTTCCCTTGCGCATGATAAGGAACGCTTGGTAAAGTCATAAATTAAGATGTAAAATGGTATCCATATCATAGGATATATCTTTCACAAGAGATTGTAGATAATTTTGTATGTATGCTGAGGATGAGAAAGATGGCAGCTAAGTAAACTGTAACAGACAAGTAGGTTTTTATTGTCAGCATTATTCGCAAACAGTATTAGTATTATAGTACAAATAGCAAATGTTAGGTTGAAATTTGTGCCAGTTAGCTTCTTAATGCCAAATAGAATAACATGTATAAAATTATCTGACAAAATAACAGCTGCTTTTAAAAAAAATTCTAATCTGTCTTTTTCATCATAAGGGTTTGTATCTTACTCATTTACATGGACTTCTTCCATTAATTCTGTTGTTTGGGGTTTGTTTTTTCTTGATCCACATATTTCTCATGAAGTTTGTAAAATGGAATTGTTTTATATGAATTATAGATATTATTCCTATTATTTGAATAACTATTATCAGAATTAGGTTTTCCTACCTGATTATGTTTTTAATCTGTTATACTGGAACCTCCATCTAGATAGAGAATTTTCCCTTGTTCAGTCTTTGGAAATGGCTGCAATGTTGATATAACACTTGAATAGATTTTTAAATGATATCATATTTTTGAATACTAAACTTGCTCAGGGCTAAATAATAATATTGGGTTACATTCTTGCAAATCAGCAACATTTATATATTCTGGATATTTATTTTAGTTTTCTCTGTATAACCTTGATTTCACCTTTTGTAAGTTTTTCAGTGTGCTGTATATAAACATGTTTTGTAACCCTATATTGTATTATATTATTTACAAACCTTTGGATTTGGTTTAAGAGCCTCCATGAACTTGGTATAATAGCACTGTTGTACATGATTTGCTGGGCTAAGACTGTGTTGATTTCCCTGTAAACAAGATTTTTATGGTGGATGGCAGAGTTGTGTATCAACCTAATATCTCAATTT
The DNA here is from genome assembly GCA_025802295.1 of Psammodynastes pulverulentus. Lineage (NCBI taxonomy): Eukaryota > Metazoa > Chordata > Lepidosauria > Squamata > Psammodynastidae > Psammodynastes > Psammodynastes pulverulentus. The sequence goes on from JAOYMU010000010.1 coordinate 35,072,760, forward strand.
ATTGAATAGATCTACCATAAAATTAATCAAGATCATAAACTGCAGCTATAGGTAGGCTTGCACTATACTGCACCAGGTTAATAAATATAGTTACCATGAACACAAATGCTGTGCTAAAACAATAGGGGTAGATTATAGGATAATAAGTTTATACACTATGCTAAGACGATGGCTGAGTTTCCGTGCTAAACCGTTTTGGCTTGTTCTAGGATGCTGTGTGAATCCAGTGGCATTTAAACTATCAGAATGTTATATACAGAGTACCTTCCTTTAAGGTTTCTGAATAGAGAAAACAACCTTCATTTAGTGACTAACTGGCAGCTTGATAGTTAAGTGAAGCAGTTGCTAAATAAAAATCTGTGACTGTGCTTACGATTTTACTTCAGTTTTTCTTCTCCTCCTGCTACTTTCTTCAAGTGGGAGAAGAGCATATCTAAAAAAAACAAGTAAACTCTTTGAGGACACCTCGATAGGGGGTGAATATACCTGCTGTGAAGGTCATAAATGTAAGGACTGGTTGCTAAGTTGTTATCATAACAACTTGCTAAGTTTTTATCATCTTAACTTTGAATGGTTGCTAAACAAGGCAGTCGGTAAGCAACAACTATCTGCATAAATACTGTATTTCTGAGGGGGAGAGGGTCTTTGTTTTTATACAGTGTAGACTATGTTTTTCTCAGGTTTCAGTAGTGCTCTCAGTTACCAGTATAACCAACAGCATTTAACAATCACTCAGTACTTCTAGGCTTTAAGATCTCTACTCCTTATTTGCTATAAGTTACAACAAGATACAAAATAAATACAAATTATTTGATATGCTAGTTGTTTCAGATCATTTCAGGAAATTCCTTTCTTTATCAAAGACCAAAGCAAGGTCTGGAAACTTGGCAAAGTAAATTTGTTTCTCTACAAAACACTTTTCAGAAATACGCTGAACTGTGGGAGAAGAACGTATCTAAAAAATATATAGATAGAATAAACAAGTGGTTGTGTTCAGTTTTAGGGTACTGAACTAGTGCCTGTTCTCCCAACCAGCTAGTCATATAAAGAGGAACTGGAATCAATGGTATAACAGAAATGTAAAATAATCATGGTGATACAATTGTGTGTGTCTGTTCTTTTGTTGATTTTGAGAATAATGAGAAACTATTAGTTCCTTGACGGCAGACTGTGTAGTTAGTTTTATTTAGATTAATCCCAGATAAAAGCAACTCAATACTCATTTCTTTGCCAGAGCAGACAGAATGAAGCCCTTTAAGGGAAGGGGAAAGTCAGAAGGATAATGAGCACTTCATCAGTTTATTTATTTTTTCACTGACTGAAGCTATTATTGAGTTCTCATAAATAGAAAATGAATGAGAAGAGAATGACATTCTGGTTGAGAATGCAGAAAGAATATATGGAACCATAATTTGGTAAATAGAGACTGGGTCAGGTGTACCATTTAATGTAATGTAAACGGGGTTGTTCCTTATTAAGAGAAGTTGGAAAATACCCTGGAAGAAGACAGTGGTGGTGACCTACTTTCATGTTCCTGACAGTCAAATTACATGAACATGAAGTGTCAAAGAAACCAATTCAAAGGAGACAAAGGAGCTAGATAGCAACACCTAGAAAGCTTGACCAGGTTAGTATCTGAAGGAAGAAGTCCAGGATTGTGGGCTTGACAGTCTAAACAAGGATTCTTGAAGAAGGCACTGGTCAATCATCTCTGTATCACCTTTAAAAATTTCATAGATTTCTCTATGTAAATCACAATGAGTCATGCTCATAGAATAACAGGGTTGAAAGGGAACTTGGAGATCATCTAGTCCAACCCCCTGCTCGAGCAGGAGAGTCTATTCCAAATATTAGCCTCTACCTAGGATCAAA
>JAOYMU010000010.1:35074881-35086395 GCA_025802295.1 Psammodynastes pulverulentus
CCTGCTCGAGCAGGAGAGTCTATTCCAAATATTAGCCTCTACCTAGGATCAAACTCACAGCCTCCTGATTGTGAGGCTAGAGCTCTACCTCTAGGCCACCGCACCACTTCTGCTAAACCAGAAGGTGATTTTATTTTATTCGAGGACCAAGAAAATAAAGGTTTAGGTTTAGATTCTCACTTAGCTACTTCTCTGGGTAGCTTCTACCACTCAGCATGCTCCAACATTCTCCAGTGAAAACAATAGGCGAGGGGTAGTATAGCACACATTGCCTCCAGTTTTGGACAGGAAAATGAGATGTAATTGACATGAAATAAATCACTCTTCTTTCCTCGTTTCTTACTTCCTTTCTCACGCCACCTCATGAAAAAAGAAGCAATGATGTTCCATAGCAAATCATTTCTTCCCTCTAGCTTTACAAGATGTTTGACAATAAGAATGACTTCTGGCCCATGGCCATGATTATAAAAAATTGGCAATAATATTAACATAATAATTAAACAAAAGTTCCATGTCTGGAAGTGGTCCATTCTGATTATCTGTTGCTGATAGGAAACAGCTTCTGGCTACTGTTTAATGGAGGCAAAATGTGGAACTAGCTTGGTTATCCAGATATATCCAGCAATGTAATTTATGCAGTTGTGACAACTTGTGCAATATATGATCAAACACTGAGCTATCCAGCGTGGGAATTTTGGAATCCTGTCCTACCAAGGTTATGCGTATTCTGAGTAGTGTGTGTGTGTGTGTGCGCCTTTGAGTCAGCGTCAATTCCTGGTGATTGCCTGGACAAGTTCCTTCCTGCAGTTCTCTTGGCATAATTTTTAGAAGTGGTTTCCTTCAGAAGTAACTGATTTAGGATTAGAGCTCGGTGGCGCAGTGGTTAGAGTGCTGTACTGCAGGCCACTCCTGCTGACTATTGGCTGCCTGCAATTTGGCAGTTCAAATCCCACCAGGCTCAAAGTTGACTCAATCTTCCATTCTTCCGAGGTGGGTAAAATGAGGACCCAGATTGTTGGGGGCAATAGGCTGACTCTTTAAAACCGCTTAGAGAGGGCTGTAAAGCATTATAAGTGGTATATAAGTCTAAGTACTAAGTGCTAGTGCTATTACCCAGCTGGCTTTGTGCCTAAGCGGGACTAGAACTCTTATGGTCTTCCATTTTGTGGTTCCCTGTCTTTGCCACTACACTATATTGTCTGACTATCTTGTAACAGAGAAAATACTGTATATAGCACATCAAACTGTATTGTAGCTTAACGTGTCCTGTTTATGGAGCTATTAAAATTCAGTATCAGTTTCGACAGAGCGTTATGCCCATGGATTGTGCCTCTCTGCTTCAAAGTGTGTCCTTTTTGTCCCTTCCCTCTGAAGAAACCTGAAATAATTTTTGATGTATACTTTGTAAGTTTTACAGCTGCATTAGAGATTTCCTTTTTTTCCTCTGCCCTATAAATATGTGAATAAAATAACTTTTGTTCTGATGTTAGATATTTCTGTCTTTCTCAAGACTTCCTTTCTGAATTGCCACTGAATCCAGCTGGGAATTGGAGAAAGATTTTCTTTCAAAAATAAGATGGTGACATTTGAAAGATAGTTCAGGCTATTCAGTTGCAGTCCCTTTGTTTGTTGTTTACATTGAGTTTTACTTTTACAAGTCTATGGAGAATGTGATGTTTGGTTTCTCTATTGCTCACATAAATGCCTTGTTAAGATTTAGCTTTAATAGATCCCATCCGGTTGTGTTTTTTCCCCCCAAAAATTTTTTTTACTCTATATATTGAAAAAAAGACACTGGCTGCTGTTCCAGTATTTACTTTTGGGATATACTTCTCTATAAAACTATCCTGGTAGACTGGGCAGTTTTTCAGTTTTGGTTTAAGTGTTTCTTTTTGCTCAAACTAGAAGCCATTGTAGACTGTTCCATTTTATAACACCAATAAAAAAAGGCTAGGAAAGCCATTAAAGTCAGCACTATCTTCTTCCTCAGGGGCATTCAGTAATTGAGAAATGTAAAAAAAAAATTCTCTCAGTACTGAGTCATTTTTTCCCCTAGAATATGAAGGATAGATTTAATAAGTATAGGTGTTTGTGTCAGGTGCAAATAACCAGGAGCTTTTATTGAGTTCAAACCACAGAAGAGTTATTATTGAATGAAAAAAAATAGTGAACTAAATTTAGTCAAAATTAAATTGGTGCTAGATAAAGGTCAACAGAATTCATGGGGGGGTTGGACTTGGGTCTTTTGTGGCAACGCAATGATTCCAAGCATATGACACATTTAACCCCACCTTCTTTTCTCCTACTTGTGCTTGAACCTCCTCCTCCTCTGATGATTCATTCTGTCATATGGTAATAAGGTTACTATCTTATTTAATCCTATTCCCGAACCTCTGATAAAACTTCACAGTGCATATAGCAACATGGTGGTCTTTCCATGTGGTAATGTTTTTCATGGTATAAACTGGGGGGGGGGATCTTTTCATTAATCTAAAATTGTATTCCTGCACTGTACGTACATACATTGTCCACAAGCAGTATTACAGGAAGGATGTCTCATGAGATGGTGATGAAGGAGGCTGTATATATGTAAGCACCATCTGATATTTTTAAATTTTATACCATAAACATTGGCTAAGTAAAAAAAATTGAAGCATTCAGCTGTGGTTTGACTGCAAAAAGCTAAGCAATTGTAGAAGTGTGATGTTTTGATAATGAACAATGTAAACTAAAGATAGAACTCTAAGCCTCTTATCTCCCAAAACTTACTTAACTCACCTAATGGCAGACTGTTAGTAAAGCTGAGTGCACTTACTTGCAGAAAGCTAGAAGAATGATTGATAACAAGAAGAGCTGTTGTTGTTATTTAAATACTCAAAACAGCCCTCACAAGAAGTGGCCATCCTCAACTAGGATTAGAACATCACAGATTTTTTTTACTGTCCATCAAACTGCCTCTTGTTTTAAGCAGTGGCTCCATTGCCCCAAATGAGGCCCTATAGTGTGAAATCATTCCGTGACTGGTTATTAGGGCACTGCTGTATGTTTACGACAGAGCTGGTTGAAACTGAAGGAAACCTAGCCAAGGAATTTGCCATCATGGATCAACAATCTTACATACTGGCAACAAATGACACTTTCATAGAAAGGAACTGGACTATGCTGTGAAGTAAGGAGACTGAGAGTAAAAATGACCCTCCAACTAGAAGATTAACCATTGAAAATTCGAATGAATCATTAAGATTAGGTTTATTAATCTTAACAGACGTACAGAATTTAGCAAACAACAATTGAAGCTAAATACCTAGCATCCACTTGGGCATTGGACATCTCCATGATGAAATCATTTTTAGCAGAATGTAAACACTGACTGCAAACAGACGGAATTGACTCTTAAAACAATATATGGAAAGAAACATAAACCAAAAAACCCACAGAACTAGGACTGGAATATCCATAGTTACAGTAGACTATATTCTTAATTTTGAAAGCGAGGTGGTAGAAATAATAACCAGGAAACAAAAAAGAAAACATCCAAAGGAAGTATTAACCTAAGAAAGAAGGCTAAAAAAAAAAGAAATCAACTCAACAAAAGTCCCTGCCCTATTGTCCTGATTTATTTGTACCTTTTTCTTGTATTCTTACTTATATTACATTTATTTGTATGTTATGTTTATTCTTATATTTATTACCTTGTAAACAATTGATGAATCAAATAAATAAACAAATAAAAGTAAAAATATTAAAAATCTGGAATCTCATAGATGAACAAAGAAATTCAACCTAAACAGCCTGCTGCATATCTTGGAAACTGAATGCAATACATGTAGTCCTTGACTTATGACCACAAATTAAGCCTAACATTTCTGTTGAGAAGTGAAACATTTGTTAAGTGACTTTTGCCCCATTTTGTGACTTTTCTTGACACAGTTAAGTGAATCACTGCAGTTGATAAGTTAGCAAGCTGGTTGTTAAGTGAATCTGACTTCTCCATTGACTTTGCTTGTCAGAAGGTCGCAAAAGGGAATCACATGACACTAGGATACTGTAACCATCATAAATATAAACCAGTTGCCAAGCATCTGAATTTTGATCACATGTCCATGGGGTGCACTTATGCAATGGTCATAAGTGTGAAAAACAGTTATAAGACACTTTTTACAGTGTTGTAACTTTGAACAGTCACTAAATGAATTGTAGTAAGTCGAAGAATACCTGTACAGAGAAATAGAGAGAAGCAGATATCACAAAATAAATTCAAAACAAAGAGTACTAAAGGCAAACAAGTAAGCTCTATCCAATTAGAAGACAATAAATGTATAGAATGTAATACACTTAACACAAAATTTTGAAGCTTGCTCTTCAGAACTATTTAATAAATATTTTGATTGAACAAAATACTTGACATTTCCAATTGATCTTTGTCAAACTGAACTGTCATAGAAACAGCTCCAGATATATAACGTGGAATGAATCTAAATTAGGAAATGGAGGATGGGATCTACTTGCATAAAATGGGGGACTACTTGCAAAATAGGATAATATCAAAACTAACAGTATATATGCCTTTCTCAGGTCTACTCCAGATATTATGTGAAATAATTGCAATATGATAGACAAAAGTTAAGTTTATTTATATTCAATATTTTTTAATCAATCGCAATTTAAAGTTTATAATCCATTCAATTTATATGACTGCCCAACTCGCTCTCTATGATTCCTGGAAGCTTACAAGGATAAAATCCCAATAAGCAATCACACCCACCCCTATGGCAACAACAATAAGACAAGCCACTTGTGGGCTCCATATCACTCTGGGGTTCCCAGGCCCATTGACAGAATCGGGGCCTTATGAGAGGGTGTCAAAATGGGGGCAAGCTTACCCCTGCAGGAATGATGTTCAAAGAGGGAGCCATCTTGGAGAAAGGCCATCCCACTAGATTCACCCATAACATTTCCTGCCTCCCTGCTCTAGTGGTCCGGTATATATGATTGAGGAAAGGTGGTCCTTCAAATAATCTGCTCCCAAGCAAATTATAGAGTTTGAAGGTGACAACCAATATGTTGAATTGGACCCAGAAGCAAATTGGCAGCCAATTCAGCTTCCTTGGGAGAGGGCGCATGTGCAAAACTAGGTTTGCCCAAAACTATATGGGTCACTGCATTTTGAACCAATTTTTGGATATTTTTCAAGGGTAGCCCCTTGTAATAGTCAAGATGAGAGATGACTAGGTTGTGGGTAATTGTGAGCATGAGCCCAGAAAAAGGCATGACTGATGCACAACCCACAATTGCACAAAGGCCTCTTGGCCATGGCTGCCAACTTCTCCTTAAGGAGGAGTCATGAGTCCAGGAGAACCTCTAAATTACGCACCAAGTCTATCTGGAACAATGCCAACCCATCCAAGACCAAAGAACCAAACAGCCCCAAGCCCAGAGCCATTCCATCTTGATAGGGTTCAGTTTCAGCCTGTGGCTCCTCATCCAACCCTTAACAGCCTAACAGCATCCATGCACTGAAAGAGGGAGGTCATGGCATTGCTTAAATCACCATGGGCTGAGACATATACAGTACCTGTGTATCATCAGCATATTGATGATAGCTCAGCTTGCGGTGGCAGATATAGTCCATCTGTTCATGGATACAGATAACCAGTCTCTGTAGGTTCTTTGGTCAATAAATTGATTGAGACTGATTTAAGTAAAGAGCATTCAATTAGATTGATTGGGGCTGTTTTCAGTAAAAAGTATTTGGTATGCTGATGAAAGGAGGTCTAATCTTTATTGTTCATTCTTTTCAGAGGAATTTCCCCCCAAAACATCTCTGACTGTTCACTTCCCTTTCTAGTTTTATGGCCACGCCATGTTTGGTGGCTTGAGAATTAAATTTGAAGAAGAACATACTGTGTGCCAAAATTCCCTGTATTTCAGCTGCAGCTGTGGAAGCTTATGAAGCCAAGTCTCTGAGGACTGAAGGCAGCCAATTGGCGGCACAAGAGGAGATGCTTACTTTACCCCTTGACCTGAAAAGGAGGGAGGGTAATAAGCCAAGTGAGCTGTTCTTCTCCTGAGAAAAGGAGAAAAGGAACAGGCTCCTTCTGCATTCCAGAGAGCTTGAAATAATCCCTCAAGTCAAAGGAACAAAAACAGGGCTCCATAGAAATGCTGTCCCTATTCTCTTTTCAGATTTTTGCAGTTCAATTGGCTGCTGTGTATGGCCTTCGTTTGTATAACTGATGTCAATACAAGACTGAGATTTTATCCATCTTTGCAAACTTTCAGTTGTTATCTAGACGAGGAAATGATAAAGGGGATGATAAAAAGGGATTTGCCATAGGAGTATAAACGCATGGACAAAAGGGCTCACATTGAAAAGATGTGCATTTGAGTCTTGTGTGAGTAGCTCAAACTATTACCTTGTTCTCTTTGCAGGCTTGTGACGTTTCTCATGCAATCTTTGTTCTCTTTGCAGTTATTTAAATATCATTGCATGTAAATACAGGTGTTTATTTACATCTTTTCTGCCCTAAACAAACAATTAAAAAAAACTATTAATATTGACTTGAACACTGATGACTAAGAACTGTCAATATTATTTTCCACAGTTGAAAGAAAAACTATTTTTTATTTGCATCGTTATTTTATGAGTGGCACTAGTACAATTCAACAAGCAAATTGTGAATGTACCTTGTTAAGGATTGCTAGGCAAAGTTCAGTTAGAATTTATGGATAGTGTTGATAGGAACATGCTAACAAAAGAAAGAGCATTTTTTAAAACGTGAAAGAAGCCACTAGCAGTCTGTAATATTGTAAAAATACTGGAACTTTGGTGGACTTGCATACAGATTTACCAAGCAGCATGTTAGACAATTTAAGACTCACTCAGTTTAAGGAAGTAGATTCTTGCTATGCCAGTTCTGTTCAAACTGTCTAATGAAAAAAAAATTCAACTGCTTTGAAATTTGAACTGCCTGAGACTATTTGGATTGCAAGGACAGGGAAAGGTGAAGCTTGCTTCCATACTAGCTTAAATTCTATTGATTTCATTGATATGTCTGTGGAGAGTCACATAAGGCACAGAATTTGCAGACTTATTATTAGTCTGAAAATAGATGGGGGAGAAAAAGCATTTAAAATACTCCCTGATATGATTTTAATGTCAGTCACCAGTTTTGCTTGTTTTAAACGCTCCATTCTGCTACGGAATAAAAAAACAAAAATTGAGGAGAAAACTTGGTAACTATTTTAAAATCAGGAATTCATTCTAGATGAAAAGGAATGCAATATTTTTGTCAGCTGAGATCTGTTTGTTTGATTGAATCAGAATGCGCCCATCTTTCCATGCTGTGATGTATCAATATTTAACCAGCATGAGGTTTGCAAGTTTTGTGGAAGAGGGAGGAGATGGCATAAACAACCCTAATAATTTTGCTGAAATTGAGTGGCAAACTGCTTTATATTAATTGATGTGGGGGAAGAAGTGGCAGAACATAGGGGTGGAATTAAAAGAGGACTCAGCCTAGAATCCCTCACATAGTCAGAAGCAGACTAAGCCTAACCTCCCTTGAGTGCTGTTGACCCTTATTCTAACTCTAAACAGGTGCTGTAAGAAGATTCTTATGCATAGGCTGTGACAATCATGTAGGGACCTGGTGTTTCGTGCCCAGCATTTGTGCAGTTTTCTGCCAAATACTGGTGAGGAAACAAGTGAGATATACTAAAAACTAGTCAGTATCATGGAATCCTCTCAGTCAAAAGCTATCCTTGGACAAATTGCTGAACATTTCATGATGATCTTGTTCCCAGCCTCCCTGATTCTATTAATATTTTAGTTTCTTCAATATTACTTACTTCCCGGATCCTTACAAAGGGAAAGATTTATTATCTCATTTTTAAAAGGAAAGGCTTAAAGAATTCAAGTAATGGAAACACTTCCCTTGAGCATTTTGCTCACCTTCTCCCTCCCAGCCGCCACTTTAAATGTCTTCGTAATCTCAGTGAAAAAAATAAATTACACTAGAATACCAGTTGCAGGCTTAAATGGACTTCGGGGGATGGTAGAGGACAGGAAGGTCTGGAGGAACGTTGTCCATGGGGTCGCATTGGGTCAGACACACTTCAACTTCGCAACTAACAACAACAATAACAGTTGCAGGATGTTTGAAGAGAGAATACAGCAAGAAGTGACTGCATTGAATAAATTCCAAGGTTCTCTATGATTTTTCAAGAAAAACAGACTTCTTCACTTCTTTTTACTTTGGCAGATTTTGAGGTTCAAGCAAGCAAAACCAATAAAATTATAGAGTCCTTGTTCTTGGCCTGTTTTTTAAGAATTAAGAACAGCATATATTTTTTTAAAAAACCATTTAAATGTAAAAGTCATAATAGTGTTTAGTGAGAACCTAGAGTATGTTCAACGATGAAACCTATTTTTATTTGATTCAAGCCCCCTCTTTCCTCAAATTGGTATTTTATTTTTGTAACTCTAACAACTTTATTTAAGCAGGAAGATTAAAATATAGCTGCTGTTTTGGTTTGAGAAGATCCTTTCCTTTCCCACAGAGTAACAAAACATTTAGTGAGGAAACGAAACCAAGATCTCACACAGACTATTAAAAGAGATTAATGTATCCTGTTAGATTTCACATATGGAAGTTAGCATCTTTTGTGGCAAAAGAAGAGACCCAAAACAGCAGTCTTTTTTTAGCTTCTGCAGGTGGTAAAAATAACTGGGTTTCATAGCTCATTCCTTCAGTCAAGTAGGAGACAGACTAAGGCACAGGTTGGATCAATTTATTTTAAATGCAAAGAACCAAAGAAGTAATCATTAACTTTTCAAACCAGTCAGCGAGGATGATCTGGACATTGTCTGTAGCATGTTTTGCTGGTATTTTGTGTTGTGGAAGAAGCTCATATTCGGTCTCTTCTTGAGGTATGAAGGATCTAGTTCTGCAGCTGTCAACAGTGCTTCCGATCCTGCAAGAACACAGTGCTGCATTTTTTTTCAGGGTTCAAATTGCACTCTCACAGGCTCAGGAAAATGCATGTTTGAGCTGAGAAAGCAGCAGAAGGATCATAATGTTCGGTTGTATCTTGTTGCCACCTCCACAATGGACCCTGAACTCAAATGTATACTGATAGCGGCATGCAGTTTGTCATGCACAAAATTGTTTATTCAGGTGCAAAACTTTGCATCCCCAGAGGGAATATACAAGGGCTGAAAGGCTCTTCTCCCTCACCCAATACGCTTGCAAGCAGAGTTTGTACTTACATAAATAAATCCCCTTGGACTCTCATTTGCCTGTTCATTGTAGCTTGCCATGCCCCCCCCCCCTCTTCAAACCTTCTCTGAATTTTCTCCTTAGGACTGGTATAGCAGGTAATTTTAGCCAGAGAAATCCCATTTTGTTGAACAATTCCTTCATTTTGCTTTTAGATGTTTTCTCTTGTGGGTCTCACATTTCTTGGACCTCACCTCCTTGCCCTAAAATTCCTGGAAGGCCTACCTGATAGCCTTATTTTACCCATCGCCTCCAGTTGTAAAAGTTTCTGTCAGATTGTAATGTTCAGTCTGACAAATAGGGAGTATTCCTATTAGTAGTACCTAATTAATTATATTTTAACTTTAAATTCAAAATCAGTACTAATTCACATAACAGTCATATGAGAAGAAGATAGGAGATACGTATCCACATTGCTGAATCAGACCCCCTGATTTTACTTGTTTTAAATTTATAAACCAATTTTTTGGAATCCTATTGCACAGAAACATGAGTGAAACACAAGTGATGTAAGATGTCTGCTTATTTCAAGGAAGTTTACTTCATTGATTAGCTTTGAACTGCAATATTTATAATCTGATGCCCTCCAGTTGTTTTGTACAACAGTTCTTATAATCAGTTGCTATTGGCTAAGACTAACGGAAATTTAACCAAAGCATCTGGAAGGCATCTGGTTATGTATCTTTCATCTAAAAGTACAGACTACTGCCAATGGCTGCTTCTGTTTTTAACACCAAGTACAGGACCACTGCAGCTGAGAAATCAGTTTTTCTTCCAAGACTCATCTTGCCTTAACTAAAATGTTGTATGTCATTGTCTTATAAAGATATTAACATGTAATTAATTAACTAATGTTTTGAAAGAAATTAATTTTTGTGGGTTAGATGTAAGAGCCTCCATGTTAAGCATATGTTAAAAGTACATTGGTGTAAGCACCCTTAACATATGTGTTATGCTATGTTAAGAGTATTTTGGTGCATTCATGACACAAAACCATTATGTGAACTTTGTCTGTTTATGGACCCATCAATTAGGACTTGACTATATATGTGTTAGACATCTCTGGCTTATTCAACGAACAGTGGAGTCTTGCCCCTTGAATTTAGCTCTGTTTTCATTTTCAAAGCTCTAATGTGGTTTGTCTGGGTTTGGCTCTATACCCTGTATAAATGCTGCTATTGTGTCCATGCCATAGTTTATGATTAAATATGTGTAAATCCAGCCAATTAGGGTATGGTTAAATGATTGTTTAACCTGAAGTTTAAATCTTGCCATTATGTCATGACATTAATATCACTGTCATTTATTATTACGGTAGTTGTTTTGTAATGGTAGAATTATTGCAGAAATTAAGATTTGCCACTTATCTTTTAGGAACCACTACTTGAATTTTATTTGATGGCATGTTGATCTTAATTACGTTGTGCTAGTGGCCACATCATTATGAAGAAAGCAAGTTATTATTGTGTCATGTTTTATTTTTAAGACAACTGATAGAAGATGATTTGTTCCACTACTAGCCATGCTGACTAAAAAATTTTTGGGTGTCAAGGTGCAAAAACACAATGGGAGGGTTGCAGTGGTGGAATTCAATTTTTTTTACTACCAGTTCTGTGGGCGTGACTTATTTGGTGGGTGTGGCTTGGCAGCCATGTGGCTGGGTGGGCGTGGCTTAGCAGTCATGTGACTGGGTGGGCGTGGCCAGCTTGACATCACTCACATCAAGGAGTGCCTTGTCTGGCCTCTCCTCACCTCAAAGAGATACAATTTCCTTGTCTATTTATTTACCACTACTGAACATCCAAAATACACTGTTTAATCCTATGTATATATGCCATATGTGCAAATGATACATATAACATAGTATATTGTGTGTATACAAAAAGTTACATTACCGACTTCCGGCGGCAACGTTGTCTCTTGCCGACGCTTCTTTGAAGCGTCCGTTCCTCTTCTCTGCTTGCCGTGAAGGGACAGCGTCAATCAGCTGTCCCAAACGGCGCCGAATGCAGGCTTCGGGAGAAGAAGCCGGCTGGAGTCGACGGATCTAGGGTAGAGCTCTCTGGCGGCTTTTTGGAGCTTGCCCGAGGCTGCGGAAGAGAGCCCCCCATGCGACCCGTCATCTCCGGAGAAGGGAATATGTCTGCCCGCAGACTAAGAAGGCACGACCGTCCCTACTGAAGAATGAATAACGCGAGGTAAAAGAAGTAGGCAGACCAGCCTTGAGATGTCC
>JAOYMU010000010.1:35129374-35140377 GCA_025802295.1 Psammodynastes pulverulentus
CAAAACTGGATGCAGTACTCTAGGTGTGATCTTACTAAGGCTTTATAAAGTGGTATTAGTACCTCACTTGATCTTGATGTTAATGATGTTAGTGATGTTAATGTTAGTGACAAGCTTCATTTGATAATTTTTCAAGAAAGTATTCAGGAGATTCCTTTTCCATCTTTTCAGTCAAAGGCATTCATGGTCAAATAAGTCAGGATCAAACCCTGCTTTTGTATGTGCAAACACACAAACAGACACCCTTGTTTCCTTCCTGTTGGAATAATAAGAATTGGCTGATGATAGTGGGTCTTCTAGGCCTCTTCCTTAATGCTCAGAGGCTCCTAGGAATATACGAGTGTCATTTTTAAAAAAATCTATCAGGACCGCTGTTATTGACCTGAGGAAATTCCTTTGCCATTTCCAAATAAGAAAGGATACTTTTGAATATGCTCAGATGAGCCTTAATGATGAGACTCATATTGTTACTCTTTCTCCTTATTGTTTAGCAATGATGGACAGACGGAGTTCCAAACTTTGAAGTAGATTTGGCCTTTGCATATCCCAAGGCTAAGATTCCGAAAATATTTATTATCATTATTCAGGCTAATGATTAGGGGAAGGACTGGCAGAACCTGGAAGTGGAGTTAAAAGAGAGATCAACCTAGGATCTAACTCCTAGCAGATGCTAAATTTTAGTTGAAAAATTTCCTGTGCCATAGCACTAAATCAGTATAGTTAGACCTTCATGCATGGACCTGATCTTTCACGCAATACAAAGGATAGTATTACACATATCTTTGTGGATCTGAAATTGTTCATATTTATTTATTTATTTATTTATTTATTTATTTATTTATTTATTTATTTATTTATTTAATGAAATTTTGAAGCCATTCATCTCCCTTATAGAGGGACTATTTCATATGACAATCCATTTATATAGCTTACTGTGTGCATTTCATTTTCTTACTAATCTATAGTATATATGAAATACCCCCATAATCCACTGATATATTCCTAAATCACAATCAATATTGTAATTAGAAGTAAGGGAGCTCAATGAAAACAAAGCCAGGGAAAGAGGGAGAGGGAGACGGAGGGAGAGAGATGATGATGATGATGATTCAATAGCAATGAAAAACCTTGCTTACAAAATCTATCTGTAATTACTTTAGTGGATCAAAAGCTTCCTGAATATTAAATATATTTATTGGTAACTCAATCTGATCAAGTTTATGATATATTTTTATTTAGAAATCTTTTACTTGAAACAGATGATTTAAAAAAACTGAAGGTCATGTGTTTTATCAACATTACAAGTTTTTTTTATTTGTCTCAATCCTTTCTTTATTAAAAGTTCACTTTAAAGAACGTAGCACATACAACGCTGTCCAGAGTAGTAGATCATTTGTTTATTGATCTGGAATTTCTCTAGGGTGAGTCAAACATTGAAAGTACTGTAATAGCGTCTAGAAATGTGATGTGCGATGAAAGAAGAATGAAAATCCTTATTCCAAGAGGGTGTTAAGGAGTAGGGAGGGAATGAAGAATGCTGGAAGGTGCAAATGAAAAGCAGATGAAAAGTATTATATATATAAATATATAATATTTATGAAATTCTAAACACAATTGCAGGACAGTAGTCAGAAGTAAATACTGGGAATTACATCTGAACAAATTTACATAGGCTTTTATAGTGAATCCTGAAAACCTCAGTGTCAGCATTGATGCATCAAGGTTTACATAGGGCAATTTACAATTACATAGTCAACAGGCTTATCTGAAATGGAAATTTATATTTTCCAAACAAAAAACAAGAAGAGTTGGGAGGAGAGTTGAAAATAGAGTTCAGTGTCTTCCTCCATGCATAAATCCAAACTCAAACTTCCATAACAACCGTCTGTCTATCCTTTCTTGACATATGCTTAATTTCAGATTTTTATAAGGGCGGGACCAGAATCTCTTTCATGGCTATTGTTGCAAATGTTTCTTTTTTAAAGGTGTGTGTATGTGTCCCAAAGGTGTTTTTCCAAGAGGCAACTGGAGTTTCTTGTTTTTCTTTGAAGATGTTTCACATCTCATCCAATAAGCTTCTTCAGCTCTGGAAGGTGGGGAATGGAAGGATTTAAACTCCTTGCAGACAGCTGGCCATTTGCATTCTTTAGAGAGTAGTTGAGGCTACTTGGAGGTTTATCTGTGTTGTCAGGGTCACCTGAGTAATGCAAATGGGTCTGGAGCCTTCTTGGAACTATGTTGTAGACTGGAGCTGGCTGATGTTGTATCCCTCCCCTTCTGTTGAGAGAGGGCTGTTCGGTTTTGATTTAGATGGCCTCTTTGACCCCTCTTTCAAACCAGCTATCCTCTCTGTCTAGAGTAGAACATGGACATTGCTGTCTTCAAAAGAGTGGCCTTTGTCTTTTAAATGCGGATGGACTGCTGAATCTTGTCCTGATGAGTTTGTTCTCATATGTTGTGTCATGCGCTTATGAAGTGGTTGTTTTGTTTCCCCAATGTACAGAACTGCATTGTATTGCATAAACCACGTGGCTCAGTTTGTGTCTGAGTGTTTTATCCTTGGGATGGATAAGCTTCTGCCTTAGTGTATTCTTGGGTTTGAAGTGTGCACACATATGTTGTGTTGGCTGAAGATCCTCCCTGAGCTTTTCCGATATTCCTGCAATATATGGAATGACATTTTTTTGTTTATTGTCTGTTATGGAGGAGCTCCTGCTCCAGGTCTTTTTTGGCATTTGATGAAGGCCTTCTTGGGATAGCCACACATTTGGAGGGCTTCCTTGATGTGTTTTAATTCTCTTTCTGTCTCATCTTTACTGGTAGGCAGGCCTTCAGCTCGGTGGTATAGGTATATTTTGATAACTCCCACTTTGTGCTCCAGTGGGTGGTGAGAATCAAAATGTGAATATTGATCTATTTGTGCTTCTGTCTTCCTTAATGTGTCCAGGAAGTCTAGACTATTTTCCTTGACATCTTCCCTTGTGAATTTGAGGTATCTGTCCCCAGAGTTTATATGTTTGGTGAATGCTTCCAATTCCTATGTTTTGATCTTGACCCAATAATTTTGTGTGTGTGTTGTGTAAATTTCAAACCTAGAAATCAGTTGTCCCTTTCCCTCCCATTTTTTAAAGAGAAAATAGCTACTTGGCAGCTGACAAACTAAATGGAAGAGCATGCAATTAGCTTACCTGGTGCCTTTCTGTCCACTTTTCAACGAACTTATTCTATTATATATAAAGCAGAGACACCATAGAGCCTTCAGTGCTTTGACATTAACCTAAAAATAGACTGTACACAGGAAAACATGATTTTGTTATCTACTCGCCTATATGTGAGAAAACAAAATAACTTGAATTTGAAATGGATTTTTAATGTGGGTTTTTCATTTTCGCATATAATGTTTAATCCTTATTTTTCAATATAGCAAAGAGCTCCAGGAAAGATTTTATTGGATGCAGTCTGCAACCATCTGAATCTTGTTGAAGGTGATTATTTTGGCCTTGAGTTTCTGGATCATAAGAAGGTCATGGTATGTAAAGATATTTTGCCTAAATCATCTCTCCCATGATATCATTTTATTATCTTTTCATGCTCTTAAAACTTTGACACTTCCTACCTGCCTTAAAACATTTTCTAATTTTCTCACTTGAAAGCAAATTAGATAAGCAAGAGCATATGAGTAAATATTCTTGTTTCCCAGCTCACAATCCATCAATCATAAATGTGCAAGATACTTGTCCATAAATAATATATACAGCAGTAGAGCAAAACATACTGTAGACAGACCATAGAACTTACACTTCTGCTTTACTAAAATGTGTGCACATATCTATTGGGCAGGGTATTTTTTATTATTTCAAGAATAAAACTCCAGTTTTGATGGAAAGATAATTAATCGTGGACTGAGTGATAGCTGTCCAGTTCATTATATCTAACATTATGAAAATAACATCTGTTCATCTTTTTCTTCCTATCTTCTGCTGGAAACAAATCTGTTGTACCTTGGCAACTATTGTGTATTTTAAGCTTTTCTAAAAAAAGATCACTTTCTACCACAGAGGAGTATAGTCTGTGCTGTTTTCCTTCTGACTTTATCATCTCCGCACAAAAAATAACATTGTAAAGACTTCTACTCCTGTGCTGGGTACCCATACAAATGTAACTGGGTTGTATTTTAGTCATTCTTTTCAGAAATTTGGCAGTGCACACATTTTTCAGGGTGCCAAATGTGAAGTTCAAAAACACAACATTATTAGAATGCCAAGAAACACCAAGATCTGTTTTTTAAAAAAAAATCTAAAAACTGTGTTTTTCCTCATATGAACATAAATAACTAAGGTGTAGAAGTTTTTATTGGCTAAAAAAACAATTTTAAATTAATAGCTTTTTTTCTCAAAATAATAAAAACACATTAATGGACTAGAGCTTAGACACAATATTTGTGTGTGTGTTTGGGGGAGGGGTGTCCTGAGGCTATTTTTCTGAAATGGGGATATGCTTTTAACTTGGTATAACAAAGAGCTATTCAAGTTTAACCTGAACAAATGTACGATTCTTTCGAGCCCTCTTGTTCAGGACAAAAGTGAGTTTTCTTTTTGTGAGAAAAAAGTTTGCCTTCTTACTATCTAGGAGTTAAACATATTTAATTATGTTGGAATCTGTGTGGTTGTGTGTTTGTGTGTTACATCCACAAATACATTAGTATGAGTGCAATATACAGTGGTGCTTAAAAGTTTATGAATTCTTCAAATTTTCAATATTCCTCCATAAATATCACGTAAAAAGTGATCTGTTCTTCACACAACTATTAAATATAATCAAATGAATCAAAAATATTATATTTGTTCACTTATTTATTTTTCCAAAGATTAGGGGGGGGGAGTATGTCAACCTCTTGGAATATCAACTTATTTGAAGGAGAAATTAGTCAGGTACTTTAATCAAAGAGATGATAATCAGGTATGAATATGTGAGATCTTGCTATGTTTAAAGAAGAGAATTCTAGGTGTTTACTATCAAGGATGTAAACAACAACAATCATTGTTACATGTTGCATGTAATATACTCTGAGATGTACAAGAGCTCAAGTAATGTCTAAAAAGTAATGATGCAATTGCATTGGGAAATGTTGCTATTCATGAGACTGCCAGCAGGGCAACACTGAATAACAATGGTGAGCATGGTAAGTCTGCAAGGAGGAAGCTACTACTACTCTACAAAAAGAACATTGCTGTTTATGGAAAAAAAAAACATGGATTAACAAGAAGGCTATTGGAAGAATGTTCTGTGGATGGATGAGACAAAAACAGAAATGTTTGGCTTAAATAAAAAACGTTATGTTTGGTGAAAGGCAAATACTGCATTCCAGCAGGAGAACTTTAGCCCATTTGTGAAACATGGTGGTGGCAGTATCATGGTTTCTTTGCGGCCTCTAAACTAACATGGAACTTTGAATTCTGAATTGTTCCAATCAGTTCTACATGATGTTTGTAACTGGAGCTCAAGGAGAAGTGGGTCATTTAGCAAGACAGTGACCCAAAACATACAAGTTGTATAAAGGAAGCAAAAGAAAGTTGATGTTTGAGAATGCCAAGTTAAAATCCTGATCTTAATAATCCTAGAAAAATATTGTTGAAGGACCTGAGACAGGTAATTCATGCAAGGAAACCCACCAATATTCCGGAGTTAAAGCTAGGACTGAAATTCCTCCAAATCAATGAAGGACTGATCAAATATTATCAGAAACTTTTAGTTGCAGTTATTGCTGTCCAAGTGGGGCACAGTTACTAAAAGCAGAGGTTCACGTTATTCTACTACACACCAATATGCACCTTTGGATCATTTTCCTCAATAAACAAACAGGTATAATGGTTTTGACTCATTTGTTTAATTGGGTTATCTTTATTTAATTTTTGTACTTGTGTGGAGAACAGATCATGCTATAATTATTTTGGTGGGGTCTTTGGCAAGATACCACTATTGTTGACATGTTTTTTCCTCTGAAAGTTCAGTTTAATACAGTTTATATCCTACTATGTGTATGATTGCTGCTGGAGTTTGTAATCCAGATTTGTGTCTCCTGTCCTGGTCGCACTCTGTCCAATGAAATTAGCTGTCTTCACCGTCATCTTAAAAGAGGGCTATGAAATCTAACCTGAAAAAAATAGGATGATTGGCAGATGCAGTATCAATTGATCATCCAAATTTATACAGTTCAGATCTGGTAAAATGATGCAATCTATGAATGTTGGGTTAGAAATTAAATTGTGGAGTTCTTGTTTTAGCTGCATCAGTGATTATATCTTTTCTTTTTCCCCAGATTTGGCTGGATCTTTTGAAACCTATCATAAAACAAATCAAAAGTATGTGTTGACAGTTTTCTTTTGGTGCAAATATAGACCCAATTTCAGATGATACTTAGCTTTCCCTGATTTTATCTCAAGTAAATGTATAGACAAAATAATGTGTCTAATTGAATTTTAAATGCAGAGGCTTATTTGAGCATTGCCCTGATTATACTGTAAATGTTTGAGAATGCTGGAGCTATAATAAATCCACCAAATAAAGAAGAGTAGGTGCAACTATCCCGTTAGCAGACGGTCAGGACAGAGTGTCAGTGAAGACCAGAATTTATTTGATTTAGGGCACAAAAAAATGTTATTTCTGAATATTGTGTATTTATTGGACTTCGCCTTCTGTCTTTCTGCCTGCTATTAGAGCATACAAACTTAGGTGTAAGGTTTATCTTCACTAAAGCAATCCTGACTAATTGTACATTTTCTTTTTAATCACTTAAATATTTAGTTCAGGAACTAAATAAGAAACTGCATTTTTTGAGCAGAGAATTTTTTCCTCTATGTAGACTATAGGAGAAGAAAAAGTCTCAAAAATCAGAGATTAGTATTTGCAAGATAATTTCATATAAATTGGTGTGCCCTTCAAAAAAATATTTTTTTTCAAGAAAGACTCTAGGATTATTAAGAGTGGCTACATTTCTTTTGCTCTGAGACATAGTTTGGTTTAGTCAATATTATATTTCATTTTGTATTCCTTAACTTTTATTAATAGTACATAGTTTACATTGTTCAGTCACTTCTTAAGTCATACTATGAATGAAATATTTGCATGCAATATATATAAACAATAAATTGATCACTTTTGTCATTGTTGCCCCTCATTTTGTCTCTTAGGACCTAAGCATGTCATTCTAAAATTTGTGGTAAAATTCTTCCCACCTGATCATGCTCAGCTGCAAGAAGAATTAACAAGGTTGGTGTAAGCATCCGTTTTAAATTCCTCTTCATCAAGACAACAAGAATTGGAAATATTCATACCAAATTTTAAAATAAACCATATTAAGGTGAGGTCAGGAGTTTACTTAAAAGGATTCCAGGCTTTCGAATGTCTGATCTAAAATTTGGTGTAACTTGTTCTATTGTTCTATTCAGATTTATTTTTTTAAGTGAGAATGGAGCTGATTTTTATTTCCGTACCCCAATATCTTCATACTTTAAAATGAATTGTCAGCACTTGCTTATATTATAATTTCATCTCTTAATCCATAATTATTTATTTTATATTGCTGTTACTCAGCATGCTAGATTAATCATTGGCATCTGAGACTGCTCTTACCTATATACATTTACTGAGGATTTTATCCCCACTGACTTTTTTCCTTCTCTTATCCTACACCTAATTTCCCAAGTTTTAACTAAATTTCTACTGAATGGCGTCTGTCCACAGCTGTGTCCCTTCTCTCACTCACTGCATAGGGAAACCAGCAGAGCTTAAGAGATCGCAGGCAGATTAGATTTCCTATTTCTCTCAAAGCAACTGAGTGATTGTACTGAGATATTGCTGGCCGAATCTTTGGATCTTGTGATATCTTTTAAAGAAATTACGAAGTCAAATGGTGTTTTCCAGTAACAATGAAAAGGCAGTTTTTTTCATGATAAAGAAGGGCAACTTATACTTCATCATTGACTGAAGTATTTGGTGGTATTTTTCTCCTCTTCTAATAGGGCTAAATCGATGGTCACAATAGTGAAAATAATCATCTGTGGTGCTCATAATTTGTAAAAACATTTGTTTGTTGTGCAAAAAATGATTTGGTTACAGTTACAGTTCTTGTAAGGATAAATTAGTGACATTTGAACAATATACACATTCGGAAATACAATTAACATAAAAATAACTATTTAGAAATGGAAATATTGAAAAAGTTTACACAAAAATATAGGGAGAGGCTTGGCTGGGCACCACAAATATTTTAATAGTGTCAGCGGTGAGACTTCCATAAAGAAGGTAGAACCAAAAATGTATAGGCACACTTTATATGTAAATAATATATCAGGTTCTCAGAAGAAGACCCTACCTGATAACCTTAATGTATGGGCAGGTTGTTCATCCCAAGTAAACCTGTTAGTAAGGGATATGTAAACATTTTGGCTTCACGAACACTCCATAAAACTGTCAGTAATATTTTCTTTTTTATGTGCTCTTTCAGGTACTTATTTGCATTGCAAGTTAAACAGGATTTAGCACAAGGAAGACTAACCTGTAATGACACTAGTGCTGCTCTCTTAATATCACACATTGTACAGTGTAAGTAAAACTTTGCATTTTTTTAACTTCTGCATTTTGAGCAGTATAAAAAGGTAAAGGTTCCCCTCGCACATATGTGCTAGACATTCCCGACTCTAGGGGGCAGTGCTCATCTCCGTTTCAAAGCCAAAGAGCCAGCACTGTGCGAAGACATCTCCATGGTCATGTGGCCGGCATGACTAAATGCCAAAGGCGCACAGAACGCTGTTACCTTCCCACCAAAGGTGGTCTCTATTTTTCTACTTGCATTTTTTACGTGCTTTTGAACTGCTAGGTTGGCAGAAGCTGGGACAAGTAATGGGATCTCACCCCATTATGCGACATTAGGGATTCAAACCACTGAACTGCTGACCTTTTTGATCAACAAGCTCAGCGTCTTAGCCACTGAGCCCCCGGTCCCTATGTATGAATACTTAGGACTAGAGAAAGTCATCTTTTGCTTGAACTGTAAAGAAAATCAGAAAACAATGCAGAAAAAGCACCAGAATTAAGAATGTGTGGCTGCCAATAAAACACAAAAACACATTTTCTTATTGCTAAATAGAGTATTTGGTTTACATACCGAGGAAGAGGATGGTAGAGGTCATAGGGCATGATCTGCTTGTATCCATCACTGTTAGGAACAATAATGCCAACCCTCTGAGTAGAAGGTACACACAATAAAATAAACACTAAATGATTACATTATACAAAAACACAGCATTAGATAATTAACTCATTCTACTTGTTCCTACAACCTATAGACAAAATATAAAGATATAAGGAAGCAGACACTTTATTTTGCAAAAGATCTCATTAACTGATGTAGCCTGATTAATTAGTTCATATGAGAACCATAATAAACATTGAAATATTGCTAACAACCATCTTTCTAGAATTAAAATTATGAGGAGAAAGAGTTAATGCATATTTTTTGATGATTAAGAACAGAGAACTGTACTTTCTCCATATTAAAAAAACCCAAGGAATTAAATCTACATCTGTCAAATGGGGAGAAATTCTATTAAAATTTATATATAAATGTTAGGGAAGTCAGAATAAGAGAAAGTATGATGGTATGGGGGGAGAATCTTGAATCTTGCTCACGATTATTTACTGAAAAACAAAAATGCTCTCTATTGATTTTATAACATTGCAGCATAATAATTCTGTACATAACTTTCATTTTTAAAGATTCTTCATTGCATTCTTTTCGCTTGGGTAGATTGCTTTATTTGGCTCTGCAAAATCTAACAACAATTATAATTTGGATCATATGCATTCCACATGTTTTGTAACGCCAAATAATATATGGGGAGTATTCATTATCAGCCTATGCCCTAATATACCTCTTTAATACTCAAATATTGGTCTAGAAAAATTAACATGGAAAAAGCAATGCATTTAAGATGTAAAATTACATACCTTACATGATCACTAGCAAATAATAAAAATGACAAAAGATCAATGTTGTTATAACATCAGCTGTGCAAATCTGTATGAACAGAGGCTGTTTGTCAAACTCAATTTGTTAAACGCTTCAGTTGGGCTTTTTTTATTAAACTGAAGTTTTTGCTCCACATGATAAACAAGCAATAAGATACATCTCAGCTAATCTTCCACTGGACTGCACTGAAGTCAAAATCCTAAAAGTACTGTAGTATGCAATTAGTCCTTTGACCAATTTTGGCCAAATGTGAAGCCATTTCTTTCCTTGTCAACGGTAGTCATTTAACTCATTACAATTTCATTCTCATACCAAACACAAGAACTTGAATAGTTCGCAGGGGGCAGGTAAAAAATGTTTTCCCCTCCCTGTTTAATTCAATAATGTTTGTTGGATATGCGATCTAGTAGAAACATTTTGCTCTTACTGAGTAGAAATATTCTGCCTGGAACATGATAGTCAATGTAATTTCATAAGCACCTATTTCTGAGTTCCTCAGAAATAAATATGAAATGAGGCTGCTTATCTGTTACATCTGTTGACGCTTAAGTATATACATTTCTACATAGGTAGTGAACATGTGACAGGTTAAATCTACAGAAAACTGCACAATTTATTCACTGCAGCTAAATGCAATACAATCAGCTTACATTATTGGCTGTCTAATAATATCCACTATATGAGGACTATTGCTGGTGAAGCAGGAATTGGGGATTCTCAGGCTAGACAGACATATTAATATAAAAAGGGAATAGAAACTTCCAATCTTCAAGACTAGGAAAAGAATTACCAAAATTCCACTGACTCAAAGCAACAGGAGGAAAAGGCTAGGGTTTAAACTCTGACACTGATATATATTCCCAGATCTTCTTTGCCCATCTGCTTGTGTGATGTGACACAAACACACATGTGTGTAAGTGTATAGCAATAGCACAGACTTATATACCGCTTTATAGTGCTTTTTACAGCCCTC
>JAOYMU010000010.1:35180318-35194946 GCA_025802295.1 Psammodynastes pulverulentus
GCATCTAGCTAAGCAAGGTCTCTGCTGTGAGATGGCAGGCCTGACAGAAATTTTGACATGGACTCCTATCTTGAAAGTGTAGGATATGTGGGTCTGCATTACACTGTACACACTCCTGTGATAAAGTTTGTTTTGGCAATTTAGGCTAGACCAGTTTACCATGACTTCTGATCAGAGGTCAGCTAATTGAAATATAAAGTGAAAGTATTTGTTCTACCTAGAGAAGAAATCTAAATACAGTTTAGAAAGTAGGAGAATGAGTTGAATCTTCCCAAGAGCCAAATCAGGCGCTGTCTGAATTTGGCCACTAAATCCTGACTATATTAAAAGCTTACAATATGAGATAATTCTTTGTCATTCAACTTAAATCTCCCCATACAAAAGAAGGATCTGCATGTTTTATCTCAAGGAAACAAAGCTAGCTTCTAAAATACCAGCATATATTACACTTTTCTGAGGAAAAGCTCCTACATCTCTAGTGAACAATGGTGAAGATAAGTATTTGTATGTGGTTTAAATAGTTTTGGAAGAAAATGGGAAACTATTGTATTATTGTAGGTACTGTTTGGAAAAATTCTCAAAATAGTGATTGGATGGATATGGTTTTCTCCGATGTTCTTAAGGGCTAGTTCATATGATTGATCCTCTGGGTTAAAGTAGATATACTGGGATAGCAGTCTCAAATTCATGCATGTTACCCTGCAAAGAACATAACTTGTTTATTAGATTTAAATGACAACAGGGCTGCAAACGCCAATGATCCCATTTTCATTAAATCACATACAGAATATTAGATGTGTTTAGAGTTCTCTGTTCCCTCTGTTCTGATTGTATTGATGCCTGCTATGTTTCAGTTCAATGATGTCTTGTTATACACAAGTCGGGGCCTAACAGCATCAAATCAGTTCAAAGTTCACGGGCGGCTTCCACTGTATGGCATGATGGTAAGTAAATGCTGAGTTGAGACTGGATCGGTTACTGCGGAATCTCTTAAAATGTAAAAGGCTGTGGATCGTATCCACTGTTTAGAAATGTAAGCCTTCTCAATTACTGTATTCTGAATAGAATAATTAGAAATTGGAACGAATAAATGCAGCTGGGAGAAAACTGAAAGTTTGAAAACTTAATGGATTTAACTTCAATCATGGTCATCTTTTCAGATTGTGGGAATTGGTGTTGGTGGTGGTGGAATCTTGCTCCATAGCACAGCTTTTGTTAATCTTTTCAGATCTGAAGATCCATCACCTCCTACCAATATAATTTATTCAGAAGATAACGTACAAGCGATGCACAGGATTTACGCACAAATGGAGATGTAAAGGGACATGAAATTTCAATCTGCCACAGTGATTTGAAACCCCTTTGCTGGCAGAAAACAAGCCAGAAGATTCATGTCTCCCTTCCAAGAGAGTGGGAGGAAACTCACTGTGACTTCACTGCAAGTCCCGGTGATTTTTGAGCTCTCTTGTTGAAGGGGATAATCAGCAAGGCTGGTCCCTTCCACACAATGGAGAAGAGCAGTAAAAGGATGGAGGTCATCACCCTGTTGCTTCTACTGGCAACAACAATATGAAGCCACATTTTCTTTGCTAGAAAGAATGAACTTGATAGGATGCTGCACCCATAAGAATGGCAGCAGGCATAGATGACCCACAGTGTCTTCTATGCCACCTGCCAAGCTCCAGCATTTTTGAGCAATGCACCCTTTGAAAATATTCAGAATATTTGCCCTTAATTTGACATCTACCATCTACCATAGAAAATAAAACAGCTGCCTGTATTTCAACCTTGAGGTTGACCTGTCTTATGCCAAGGAGGTGGTGTGTATGATTCTGATGCCCATATTCTCTCTTTGATTGATTTAGTTTTCATTGTGGCTTTGAATGCATGTGGACACACTCAAGATCTAACTAGAGTATTGCCTGCAGCTATGAGTTTTTCCACCCCTAAATAGTTTTGCATTTTATCTCATCCACTAACTCTGCATATTACCAGGAATGGCTAGCAACCTTGGAGCAGCAGACTTTAAATAGCTATTATTGTGGAATCCTCTGTGAGCGTAGTTATTTACTTCCCCAACTAGGTAACCTCATCAGTGCTAGTGATTGTGGTATAGGCTCCCTGTTTCTATACAATAGCTTGCCTGCCCAATGTTGGGAATGTAGTTTTCTCCCTGGTAGTTCCATGATGAGGATATTGTTTTCTGTTTGATTGTTTATCTGGGTCCTACGTATCTGGATTTCGACTGCTTAAAAGGATGTGTTACAGCACTTTTTGCTTCCTTCTTAACTTTTTTATTGTCTCTTTTACATTTTGTATAAACGTGATATATCTCTATGAATCTATTGATGGCTGATTTGTCTGAAAGTCAAGCTTCCAGTCTAGGATGCTCACAGTTTCCCAGTTGAAACTGTAGTTGAGTCTCTTCATGAGTTATGAAAGTAAGGAGTTTTCATTCTATCTTCTGATTACTAGTTAGTGTTCATAGATGTGCTCTGCTAGTTTTCTGTTTGTCAGTACTAAATAGTGGCTGTTACATAGTAACAGCTATAATTATTTCTTTCCAGAATTTCCATATTGGTGAAAAGAAAACAATTGTTGCATTCTTAGTGAAAAACAACCAGACCGTGGTAGCTTGAATTTTTGTAAATTACAGTCTACATCTGTTTGAAAATTTCTTTTCCAGTTGTATAATGATGTCTATATTTTTATTTTCTCAGATAGAAGAGAGTGAAGAAGAATGGGGGGTTCCTCACTGCTTTACACTTAGAAGTCAACACCAATCCATTGTTGTTGCTGCAAGGTAATTACCTTGAACCACATGATTCTATAACATATATGTAGGGATTTGAGACAGTGATGCCTGTCCTACTAGAAGATACACTTTGGATTGTTGTGGGTAGCTGGTTACAATGGTCATTCTGAATTCATTTGTAATCACCCTTTTGTAGTAAATAAGCAGTAGTTAATATAAAGTAAAGTTAGCCTGCAGAGCAGGAAGTGATCGTATGCTTTCTTGTAATTTTATCTGGCCTGGTTATAAAGATGTTTATCCCACCCCCCAAAAAAGTCTGAAAGTAGGATTTGGCTTAATTTTGCCCAACTTCTGAAGCTCACTGCTATTTGCAATGAAAAAAAGCAAGAACTACCCTTTCAGCATTCACAGGAGGTTGTGAAGACACTTTTCCCAAAAGTATTGAGCTAGGATGGGGATAGAGCTGGGAGGCTGTGCGGCTCGGCATCCTAAGGGTACTTCTGCTTTTATCTTTGCTTTTATGTACTGTGTGAGCTGCCTAGAATTGTTATATGTAAATAAACAATAAATAAACCTCTATTATTTTCCTAGTAATCGCATTGAAATGGACAAGTGGACTGAGGACATACAGATGGCCATTGACTTGTCAGAGAATTGTAATGATCCTGCTTCTGAATTCCATGGAAATAGCCCACCTGACACAAGTAAGACCAGAACCAGGAAAAGTGGGTTAAATCCTACAGTTCCAAAGTATCATTATACATACAGTACATTTTGCAGGGTCCCTGCTTTAAAAACAAGGAATATCAGTATGATCTTTTCTTATCTAATTTCAGTTCTGCTATTACATGGCAATTGATTTGTGGGTATCAAATCCTATATTAAGAATTGGAGAAATGTGTTTAATAGCAGTAAATAGAATAGTATGCAAAGTACTAAATGATATAACACTGAAATTAAAGAATGCCTTCTGTGTCCCAAAACAATACACTTAGTACAATGAAGTGTGTATTAAGTCATTCTATTTACAGCACAGAATTATCTGGGCCCAAATTATAAATCAGTGTTTCACAGCCTTGGCAAATTTAAGACTTCAGCTCCCAGAATTGCTACGATTGACAAATGCTGTTCTAGATAATAATAATGTTCCTGTGCACAATCCCGTATTGGACTATTGATTAATCAATTGGCCATTAATTTCTTGGGATGCTTTTCCTTGGGGAAAAAATATCTTTCTCCTTCCATATTCCTGTTTTCCCTACAAACCAATTCAAAACACTAGCATGGCTTCTTCAACCATTTTGGAGATTTCCCTGTATCAGAGACAGTCTTTTGTTTATGATTTCATACTCCGTATACAAGTGGGGGAAAAAAAGAGTCTTTTTCCCTGCATTTCGTAGAATCCCCCGAGGAGCCCACTGTAGACCAGGAATCGGAAGACGATCTCAATGCATCCCGCACCTCGCTTGAACGTCAAGCTCCTCACCGTGGCAACACTACGGTGCACGTCTGCTGGCACAGAAATACCAGTGTCTCCATGGTCGACTTTAGTATTGCAGTGGAGGTATCTGGCTCAAAATGGCTCGGACTGCAGCTCGAAAGAGCCATCTTCCTCAGGCACCATTTCCTTTCCAGTTGTTGCCCTCTTGATTAATTGGGAACTATTAAGTCCATTCAAAAGACATGATTTTACAGGCGATTTATGAATAATTTGGATTCCCATATGACCCCTTTCATACTTCTAAATTAATTTTCATAAATTCATACTTCTAAATTAATTTTCATAAATTGATATCAAGAGGGGTTCTTCTGAGTATTTTTTTTAAAATCCTCAGAATATTTGGAAAGGGCAATAAGTCTGTCTATCTGCTGCAGTCTAAAATGTGAATTTCTATGCAACTTGTTTTATTTTCTGCTGTCTATTATTCTCTGGAGCCTTACAATATTCTCCTCTCAGCTTCATCTGCCTCTCTCATGTTTTTCTTATCAGAGGAAATCTCTCTGTGTATTTTTAAAGATGCATTTTGACTGTAGCTAAACCAATTTGACACAGATTAACAAGGTATGGAATCCAAAACATTCTCATCTCAAATCAGTGAAATTTGCATGGAAAATACTGCATTCTCATATCAACTCATGTGAGCTCTTATGTGGGACTTCAGCGTTTAATTTTATCAAAGGTAAAGGGGATATTTGTGGAGATCATAATTATTGTTCTACTTTCAGTTCTTCATAAAGTAAGGCTCCATTCAACTGTTGAAAAGTAGAAGGAAACAGTGCTTCTGAAGCACATACATTTTCTATTAAATTGAGTTCAAGTGGGAAAAAAATAACATAGAATTTCATTTAAATTAGAAATTGGTTTAGCTTCTTTAAGGTACCTGCAGACACCCATTTCCAAAGGAATGCCTCTAGGTTGTTTTGGCTACATCGGGGAACACATTGGTTATATATGCGTTAAAAATATTTTTTTTTAAAGAACTAAATTGTTTTCCTTGGATTCAGACATACCTAGTTGTAATTCCCTCCAAATACATTTGATTCTTACCTCTGAGAGTGTGTGTTGCATGTTCTATCAGAATCATCCCAGTTCTTCACCTCTGGAGATCAAATGTCGCAGCCAGATTGTCCTCCTATACTTGGAGTTTATCACATCAAACAACCTAGAAGCAGATCCATGTACACTCACACATCTGTCTTTAGTTCCACAGCTTTCCCCATGACCAGCAAGTTACAGTCATACTTTCCTAATTCTGTGTTTAATGTCACATCAGCATTATAGTTTATGCTTTCTCTCTGTGTCTTTCCTTCTTTCCCTCCTTCTTTCTCTTTTTCTTGTGGTAGAAGACCCTCTCACTGTCAGTGACTGTCCTTCCCCACCTGTTGGACTGATCAGTGATCAGCGGCCTGTTTCCATTTCATATGTCTGCTGGTACCGAATGCAAAGCCTGTCCTTTTATGATACCCTTCAGAAAATGAGGTAACCAAAATCAAAAAGTAGAGAATTAGGACTACATGTGTGTTATTGTAGCCCAGTACACACACATCCTGTCTGGTTTTTTTTGAAACTGGAATGGGTCAAAATGAAAGCTTTCAAAATACAGTAAAATGCTTGTGAGCCCTGTTGACAATTTGGAAGGCAATAGTGTTTCCTTTTAGCTGTTTTGATAAGAGCATAGTTCATTATGCTGCTAAACGTCAAGCAGAACAAAAAAGGATCATAAAACTTTTCCACTAAAAGAGCAAAGATTCAGCAAGACTAATTACTTTTAAGCTAAAATGTTTATCTTCCCTTTGTCATAATCATTGAACGTGTTTGATATTTGGCATCTAGCTTCTTTTCAAATATATGATAGGCAAACATTTAATCCAAAGCACCTTAATTTAACTATTTCATCCAAATTTTTTTTTTTCAAAAACTTAATTCCAAGCAAAGTCTCTCATTTATGCAAGTTTACAATCTACCTATGTTTTACCTATTAAAATCAGTGGGGCTTGAGTTATTGTGATTAAGCTACCTTTCTAAATATGATTTAAGGGAAATACATCCATTTTTCTGGATCCTTTTAAAAAGTGGTGTTGGGTGAAATATTCTTCATAAATTTCCCCACCAGCACAAAGAATCGTAATTTAGAATCAAAGTAAAATTGTCTTCTAGCCACACGCTCTTAAAAATAAATACTCCAGCATCAAATCTGCTTCAGCAAGTGGCTGGATTTAGCTAGTCTTGGTTGATTTCAGGAGCAAAGTAGTAACTATTTGGAAGCAGGTTTGCCAGGAATTTCAGCCTAGAACATAAGCCGGGAAGTCAAGAGACCATTCCAGAAAAAAGGCAAGGGCAAAACACTTATGTAACTTTGTCCAGAAAATTGCATGTCTGCCAATACCACCTGAGTTTGTGTGGGGCTTCTAATAAGGTAACAGCAGATAATTTATTTCTTGCTAGAATCGACTTACAAGCCGACCTCACTGACTGAAACAGTTCAGAAACTTGAAGTGCAATCTCTTACCGTTTTCAACAGACAAAAATAAACCGTTCCAATTTAAGTTGGGGGGAAAAAAACCATTCTACATGAGCCTTGCCTGCTTTCCATCATCTTGTTTTACCATCTCCGTGTATTTTATTTCGTTTGTTGTACTATTTCCCTCCTTTTTTCAGAACCAACTTTCTGGAAACCTCCTGCGGAAATTCAAAAACAGCAATGGGTGGCAGAAGCTTTGGGTGGTGTTCACCAACTTCTGCATGTTTTTCTACAAATCTCACCAGGTAATTTGATCCTTCTGAAAGCAGAAAATAATCATGATGTTAAGTTTTTCACTTTAGAGGATTGAAATGCAGCTTGATTAGCCTCAGGAGAGCTAGTATAGATAGTCCTTGTGACAGCAATTGGGGTAAGAATTTTCATCGCTAAGTAATGTAGTTGTAAAGCATGACTGGATCACTGAACAATAGCAATCCGTGTAGTCCTGGTTATTATACTCACCACATGAATCAAATTCTTGCCAGCTTCCCACATCCAACAGTCTTGGGAAAGGCGGCAGGAAGTTGTAAGTCACTCATGGGCAGGTGAGTGGCTGTTGCCAGGTGAGGGATGGAACAAGGGGGTATGAGGAAGGGTCAGATAGAGTGTGTGTGACAGTGCAAGGGATTGTGCAAGAGGTGGCACATGGGTTGTGGAGAGTGAGAGGGGCTGTGTGGATTGAAAAGATGATAAGGGATGAGAGAAGATGAGTGAGAGGTATGGTATGGGTGAGGGAAAGTGGAAGATAGCGCGTTGGAGTATTGCTTGGGTCAGGCAAAATGTGAGGGATGCACAAGAGATGCACGAGGGGATATGGATTGGGGGGGATATGAGAAGGTCCATGAGAGAGCTGTTGTGTGGGTCAGGAAGGATAAGGGACTATGTGAGAGGGTGCACAAGAGGTGTAATGAGAGTCAAGAGGTGTGCAAGAGGTGCCACACAAATCAGAGACCGTGTGTGGGGGCAGTGTAGGTTGGGGACAATATGCAGGATACATGAGTGGCTGGCATAGGGCAATTGCAGAGGATCTGTGGGAGGGTGCACCAGTGGGAAGACTTACCTCAAGTAACTGGTGACCTTCCTGCTGGCTTCCCCATAGACATTCTTAGGAAGCCAGCAGGGAAGGTTGCAAAATGGCAATTGCATAATTGCGCTGTGTTTGGCAACCGGTCATACGTGCAAGGGGGGTTTACAAGCACCCAGATTGTGATCACATGATCATGGGGGTGTTGGGACTGCTGAAACTTCCAAGGACTGATTGTTCAGTGCCATTGTAACTTTGTTGCTGATAGTTGCTGATTTATTTGTTACATTTTAATCCTGCTTTTATTATCGTTTATAAGTAACTCAAGGTAGTAAAGTAAACATACGTAATAGTTCTTCTTTCCTTTTCCTCACAACAACAATGCTGTTGGGTGGGCTGGGCTGAGAGAGAGTGATTGCCCCAAAGTCACTCTTCCAACTTTCATGACTAAGGCCAGACTAGAACTCACAGTCTCCTGGTTCCTCACCTAGTGCATCTTACTTACTAGACCAAACTGGCTCTTAGGTGAATGAATGGTTGAATGGTTTGATCAGGTGGTTTGAATAGTCATAAATCAAGGACAGCCTGTATGAAAAATTTCTGCAATGACATTGTGCACTTTCATGAGTGCTGTTTGAAAGCTGCTATTCTGTTAATGGTGGCTTTGGTTTATACATTTCATTTCTCTGAGGAGGGGTACACCCAAGGATATTTGAGATTAATTAATATGAAGCACTTTACAGAAAATGGATTAGCTGCAGGGATAATTAATTATGGATAAGCAACTTGGGGAGAAAAATCAGCACTGAATTCTACAGTTTATTCCAAAGGCACTTGATGGATTTCTGAGAATTCTAAATGCTTCAGGATTTCAGAGGTGTGTTTAAGTGGAAATGCATGATTAATAACTCTGCAGATAAAACTAATTCAATTTTTATCTGCAGAAGTCTGCACCGCTACACAGATCTGCTGTCCAGACCTTTACATAACTTGCAGGCTTATTAATTCTTTTTTAAAAAAAAATAGGTACATTCATGCCTGTCCCCAAAAGAGAAGGTTATTCTTGGTGTGGTATTTTGCTACTGGAAAAGGTTAGGTTTATAGTAAGAAAGTAACAATTGAAATGTGATGTCTAGATTTACATTGGCACAAATATGGCTGTGTGTAGAAAACAGAGGAACCGAACAGATTGGAAGCAGATGGAGCACAGAAAATCAATGAGGGAATGAAATAAGCAATGCAACCTCATTCTTTCTGCTTCTTGCCTTCTTGTTCCATCCAGTGGTTTCTTTATGGACTCTGTGCATCACACATAAGTGTGTAAGCTACAGAGACCCCTCATAATGTTAGACTTTTTAGCCCTCTTTCATCTATTGCACTGTAATTCTTTGCTTCAATACTATAGCATCGTTATCTTGAAGATCAGAGCAATCACCTGAACTGTGGGCTTTTTCTTGAAAAAATCCTTATTCAGCTACTTTTGATGTCAGCTAAGGAGGAGATTCAAGAAGAAGATGGCACTCTCCCTATTTCTCCTTGCCATGGTTTTGATTTGCTTCCTGTCTTTAAGATACTGTGCCACAAATGTTTGAAATAATGTACTTAGTTACTTCCCTTGGACAGAGATTTCTTGTGGAAACTATATGTGTGGTGGGCTTTTCTTAACAGTCCAAATTTCATGAAGCAAGCCCACCAAAGCTAGTACGGCTAGTCCAGAATCCCCATCATTAAGCAACATGGTCATAAAGTTCAACATTGCATACCTGTGCCATTTAGCAATGGCAGTTCCTGCAGTCCCATTTGTCATTAAAGGAGGACATCATGTGACTGAGACTTTCAACTTCCTTCCAGTTTCCTCATTGACTTTGCTTTTGGGAAGCCAGTAGGGAACGTCAGAAATTGCAGGTACATGATCATTTTCCTGTTAATTTGCACATCACATTATTTTCATGTATAGAAGAGCTAACAGATTACTCTCGATCTCTTCCTCTTTGATCTCTCTGTCCTGCCCTCCTCTGCAGAGCAAAGAGATTGGATAGAAAGAGATTTAATGAAAACATTGCAAGCTGTTTGCATAGTGCATTTGTGGGTCCTAGCTCTAGACTGCCAGTGCAGTTGCATTGTTTTTGATGTGTAGAAGAGCAAACAGCTTACTCTCTTGCAATCCCTTCCTCTCCAATATGTCTGCTCTGCAAGTAGTTGGGAGAAAAAAAACATAGGTCAGACTCAGAACACTACATATGACTGTAATGAACTGAGGGATACTGCAAAGGTAACAAATAGTCATCAATTGGTCATATAATTGTTTTTTCAGAACTTTGTAACTTTGAATGGTTGCTGAGTGAGTATTGATAAGCAAGGACCACCTGTATGTACTGTGAAAACTTTGCTTGCATCAGCTCAAGAAACTGAAATAAGGAACAGAGTTGTTAGTGATCATGCACTGTGGATGCCAGATTCCATACAACTCACAAATAACCACTTAAAGGCCACAGAATGAGGAGCAACCACTCCTTTCCCCTTGCACATCTGGTCAAAAATAAATACAGTAGACAACAGGAACATGGAAAAGCTATATTTTCAGCCACGTTATAGGGAGCGTAGCAATTGTCCCAGTAGTGATTCACATTTAGGTGCAATTTGTGTGAGGTCCCTTTCACAGAAACTCTTCTCAGTTCCAGTGAGATACAGAATAAGGGGAAGAGACTGCCTGCTGCACAAGAGAATCACATTTTTGTAAAGCACCAAAGGCTCGGTTGTTTCCCTAGGCGTTTGATTTAGGTGGTTAGGTAAACTCTGCCGTTGTTGATTTTTATGAGCAAAGTCTTTGTTTTATCCTTGGGTGCTGCTCAGAGTCATAGGTGAGCAGTTATATAAATCATGTAGTAGTGAAGGTGCTGGCCAAGAAACCAGGAGACAGTGAATTCTAGTCCCGCCTTGGGCATGAAAAAACAGCTGGGTAACTTTGGTCCAGTCACTCATTCTTAACTCACCAAACAGGTTTGTTTTTCTGGTAAAAATAGGAAGAGGAATTGGCATGTTTGCTGCCTTGAGTTGTACATGAAAGAAAAGATGTGATAAAAAAAATTTAAGGAAAGAGAATCTTGAGCAAATTCCAACCCATAAGTACGTGTACAATGGCAAGATAAGAAGCCAATGTCATTTGGGGAGGACCTTCCTGGGTTTTGTCTTTTGCTTTTGAAACATATTGGGATTTGATGGTAGGAAGATTGTTTTGAAGCTCTTTGCATGCAGTTTTGTCAATTTGTGAAGCGAGGCCTTTGCTATTGCCACAACCTCTATTGCCTTTTGTTTTTAGGACAACCATCCCTTAGCTAGCCTTCCTTTGCTGGGCTATTCTCTTACCATTCCTTCTGAATCTGAGAACATTAATAAAGACTATGTCTTTAAGCTACACTTCAAATCCCATGTGTACTATTTTAGGGCGGAGAGTGAATATACATTTGAAAGGTATGTTTGTTTACCACGATTTTACTAGACATTATGCTGTTAAATTGTATCATTAAAAGTGGATGGGTAGTAAGTACTGTTATAATCCAGCCAATTTAAGTAAAATAACATGCATTCTACCAAGCAGCTAAAATGTCAACTTGTTTGTTTCCTATAAAATGTGTTAGGTGCAGACTTTTTCAGTCCAAATCCAAGAATCTCTCAAGATCACTAAATCACATTATATTTTGCTTATCTCCTGCATCATTTCCAAAATCTTGTATCAGTCTTAAGACAAGATGTCACAAGCATTTTAAAAAGCACTAAAATCTGGCAGTATCTTGTGAAAGAATATCAAAATGTTGTGAAACTGAAATGTGAGGTATCTAAAGTTTTGAAATGGGGAGTACGGATTGTAATTTTAAAGACTCCCCAAATACTTTGATAGTTATGAGTATACTAAATCACTGGTATAAAGAATTCATCATGTTTGCAATATGTGCAAAATTATTCACCCAGGAGAGATTGTATAAGGCCTTTCATGCCTCACAAGCTGTTCATGATTGTTGAGAAACAAAAGTTATAGGTATAATTCATACTAGAGGTGAAAAAATGTTCTGTGCATGACTTAGATCTAAGCTAGCCTGGCTTTCAACCCAGACATGTAGGATATAATGGCCCATAGATTGTTTACTTACATGTAATTGTGCAGGAAAGAAATTATTTGGGATGGGATTGGTAGGCAAGAGTAAGAAACAGCCAAGAACATTAGCAATCTGAATAATCATTTCTATTTAATAAGAATAAGAAAGTGAAAAATGTGGTGCTGGTCTTGTAAATTTTCAAACTTTCTGTAGTGAAACCTAAATGTTCTGTAGCAAAATGCATTTAAATAAATGTGTCTTGCTCTATAATATAGGTAAGTTGTTTACAAATAGTGGTTGAGTGCAGGATTTCTCGAATTCCAACAACTTTGGAAGTGTTGGAGTGTGCTGGCTGGGGAATTCTGGGAGTTGGAGCATATCTTAAGCCTGCTGAGGTTGATAAAACTCTTGCCAGAACCACTACTACACTCTTTTTCCCTCTGTCATCACACTTCAGAGTGGAGGTTTTAAGCTCTTCCCAAACGAGGTCCCATCAGAATTCCCATGCCTAGTTGATTGTCCCAGAGAGTTGAACTTGAAATGGGGGGAACAAAGATTGGCATTCCAATTCACTTTTTTTTTCTGTATCCCACTGTGGTCCTCTTAATGTTTAGCAAGGCTATTAGGATGGAAAAGGCAACCTATGTCTTTGGGACAACCTATGGAGAGTTCTCTCCATTGTTCTTCCCCAACTCCATCCCATTCTGGCCAACCAGATCAGCTGTTGGAAAAACAGGCTGGAATAGAATTGGGAAAGAATGTGTTCTGCAGACAGGAGGAGAACCATCTATTGCTTCCCTTTTCCTGTCCTACTGAGCTCTCCCAAACTCACCTAATAGGTAAACGTCTTCTGTGAAGCCACATCCACATCCACATCCATTCCCACCTGTGCAGTGTAGTAAGTCCTGATGTTTGTCTTTCTTCTTGCTTAGGTGGATGGAGGTAATCCGAAGTGCCACAGGCCCAGCCTCACGTGTCCGTGTATTAAGTCATGAAGAATCCCACCTTTATTGATGGCTGAACTCCAAATGGTTCATTCCAGCAACTGCTGCTTTTTTAGAGGATATTTGAATTTATTTTCCCCCTTTTAAGATTTAGTAAAACACAAATCTATTAAAAATGTTTTGGATCAACTTTTGAAATAATGCCTCAGCCAGGTTTGTTTACTATGATCAGCCACATGAGGGTTTCATGTCTTGTATTTGTTCTTTGGTGTGGTTTTTTTAGCTTGTGCCAGTATTAAAATATTGTCCCTTGGAGTGCCAAATGCCAAAAGATATTTCTTTGCCTCAAAAAATTTGCACCAGAAATATATAGACCAATTTTGTAGCAACTTCATTTTTTTTGTATTTTCTTGAAAACAAGATGCCTCTTCTTTAATATACAGACCCTCAAAATGAGTTTTGGACTGATTTTTGTTGTGGTTATTCTTATCTTCTATTCACTTCATCACCTCAACATAAATCTTCAAGGTAAAGTTTTTATTTTTCATGTTCCTACACAGTTTGCTTGTAAGAATTTAATTGGCAGCCAAATATGTAGTTTGTTCAATTCATCTCACTTCTGGAAGTTGGAAATATTTCCTTCCTATACTGTCAGATGGGTTTGCCTGCTTTTTTCTGATGAACATTCATATTGAGCTAGAAAATCATGCCTGAGAAAGTTTACATATTTTACCCCATGAAATACTCGTAACGATGTCTTAGGAAGTTTAAGATGGTATAATATTTTGTGTAACAAAATGTCAATATCTGTGTTCTACAAGGATTGTGGCATTAATTTTTTGTCAGAAAATTGGTGTTTCAATAAGAACAGGTGCAGGCGCATCTTTTCAAAAGAAACATTTGTTTCTGTAATGTTTTGTCCCAATATATCCTGTGCTTCTGCACCTTTATAAGTGGTACTATAAATCAATTCATATTTTGTCTGTACAAATTTGGAAGCAATTAGAAATTAAATATGTTCATTTAATCAATGTCCAACCCACTCAAGAGTCCAAAACAGCCTTTCTCAACCATTTTTTTCTCCTGGAGGAAGCCTTGAAATAATTTTCAGGGCTCAGAAAACCGTTACATAAAAATTGTTCTATCTAAAGCTCTTGGTACATTACTATGATTAGCAAGCTGGGTTGCAGCATGTAAAAATTCCCACCTTTGGGAGTGTTAGCATTGCATGGCACACCAAGTTAAAAAACAGTATTTTTAAAAATATAATAATGACCTCCCATGGAACTCAAGTTGAGCAAGGCTGTTCTAGAGACTGAGAATGTACACTTTCCAGCAGTTGAAATAGATTTATTGTGTATTATTAGATGTAATATGAATCCCACCACATTTGTCACGCATTTTAAGAGAAATGGTTACCACCGTACCAATCAATCTCTTGCTTTAAGAGCAGGTTTGCCAAATATAGAGGCTCTGTTGTATAAACATGTTTTAAGATTTGCTTACTGAAAAGGGAATAAAATACCTCAACAGCTTTAAACACTGTATAGCTTTGAGGGTTTCTTTTGAGGATGTTTGTTTCTTGCCATTTACAAAACAAATGCTATTTTGAATGTGCATTATTGATATCTCATAATTTATATGTGTACAACTGATTTAGGCAACTTAAGTTCATCAAAATGAGTCCATGAAAAGTTGTCCAGTCACACGCATGAGCCTTTCTTTGGCCTACATATCTCAACACGCATTTTGCAATCCAGGGTTGGTTCAAAAGTTTTTTCTCTCCCAT
>JAOYMU010000010.1:35207373-35219496 GCA_025802295.1 Psammodynastes pulverulentus
CGCACGTAAAAGCGTGGGGGGGGAGGAGCGTGCGCATCTGCGGAAGGCTGGGGGTGCGCGCTGCCCTTTCAGCCTCGTGAGTAGATCGCAAGCCTACAAAGTGTGGGCACCCCTGATGTAGATAAAAGCAAAGTTTTACACTTAGACAAGAAAAACCAACTGTATAGGTACAGACTAGATCAAACTTGGCTCAAGGCCAGCAACTATCAGAGGGATCTTGTAGTCCAAGTGGACAATCACTTCAATATGACCCAACAGTGTGCGGCAGCAGCCAAAAACGCCAAGAGACTCTGGAAAGAGTGCAGAACAGAGCAACAAAGATAATTAGGGGACTGGAGACTAAGACATATGAAGAACGGTTGCAGAAATTGGGTATGTCTAGGGAGTTGGACTAGACGACCTCCAAGGTCTCTTCCAACTCTGTTATTCTATGTGCTATATATCACATTTGTGAATACATGTTCAGTACCCAAATATGTATCAATAAACATGTTCATTTAAATAGATTCAATATACAATACAGAATAACCTAACATTTATCCTGTTTATTCCTTCCCACTATAGAGGATTTATTTATTCCCTATATTTTCTTCTCAAATGATAAGACCCATTTGCATGATTCGGAGTAAGAATCAGTAAGAAAGGGAATTGGATACGGCCAGTGGAAAGACTTAAGGTTATGGAGAAAGCCTCTAAGAGAAATTCAGGAAAACTTTGAAGACCTTGAAAACACCCTTCAAAATCAGGGATGATGGGTAATAATTCAGTTTTTAATTTCTGTACATAAAGTGGTAATAGAATTGAGCATTTACATGAATGCCACTAGATGTTTCAGAGGATTAATTTCCCCCAAAAGTGTCAAATAACCCTTACAATGGCTTAACTAGTATGTTCAGATAAAGCAGTATTTCTCAGCCTTCACAAGATGTGTGGACTTCAACTCCCAGAATTCCCCAGGCAGTCATAAGGCATGAAATGTTCTAGATTTCTCCAAAACTTTCCATTCTTAGAATGGTAGAGTCTGCATATATTTACTTGACCATAATTTTCAAGAACACACAAATCTTTTGCTACTTTTTAAGAGACTGATTCAGAACATATCTAAGAATAGACTTCTGAACCTCACTGTGAATCTCATCCATCATATCTGAAGTATGCCTTCATCCTCAAACACCTAATTGATAACTTTTGGGCTCACACTCACCCATCTGAATCTTCAGAGCTGGAATTATCATGATTCTGCTCGGCCTTCCATCTTTTATGTCTGTCAATGAGATCTGTCAAGTAGGACGTTTTCTT
Source organism: Psammodynastes pulverulentus (assembly GCA_025802295.1). Lineage (NCBI taxonomy): Eukaryota > Metazoa > Chordata > Lepidosauria > Squamata > Psammodynastidae > Psammodynastes > Psammodynastes pulverulentus. The sequence continues at coordinate 35,208,673 of JAOYMU010000010.1, forward strand.
TGCATTTCGTATTATAAATTTGTGCTTCAGGAGTTCTTTGGCCGTTGGTCTCTTAAAAATAGAAGGTAAGTTTCTTTACTAAACTGAGGTCAGTTACAATATGGCTACATTTATTTATTTGTTTGTTAATTTATAAAATTTATTGGCCACCTATCCTTGGTAAGTGTGGTAAGAGTTTCCACAAATTTTGAAGTAATCGGGGGGGCGGGGGTAAAAATCAATGAAAATAAAAGAGATATTATTTGTATAGTTCCTCTTACCAATCCTATTGATCTCACCACCATCCATTTATCCATGCCTCAGAACCTCATATATTTGTTAAAAAAAATTGTTCTGCAATTGCTCTTTGTAGAATAAATAAATTATGTATAATTTATTTTTAATACTAAAAATAAATTATGTAATTTCATGTAATGGAAAAGTACAATTTACTCAAACAGTAATTATGTTTATTTTGAAATTACATTATGATGTTTTCATTCTTGTGACAAATTAAGCAGATAAACCAGAAGCTTCTTTTTTTATTTAATATATGGAATAAGAAACTATCAATGCTGTAAATTAAGACAGGGTATTTCTGGATTTTTTTGCTTTACAATTGAATCAGACATACAGAAAGCTCTATAAAAAGAGAATACATATTTTCCAAGTGAAACAGTCCAATTTGCCACCAATAATGAATCTGAAATGTTTATCATTATTAGCACCTTCTACTTCTCATTCTTTATCGATATTATTTCATTTTTATGTATTTCTATAAATATAAGTTTTGCATAAACTGTATTTATGCAAATATATTTGAATATATTTCTCCACCTTTCCCCAATCAATTTATTTCTTGAGTTGGTATATTTCTTTCATGCCTTATGTATTTTTAAAAATAATATATTATTATTTCATCATATTTTTTTAATTTCCAGATTTTGGGGAAGGAGGATATCAGAAACTAGAAAAAATAAAAATATTTTTATTTCAGTCCTTCACTGTTTCAAACTTTCCGCAAGTTTTCAATTATGGAACACTTCCAAATATCCTCACTATTTTATACAGAACCTGAAAAAAACTGTGAGTAGGACAGAAGTAAAACTTACAGCAAGCTGCAAACGCTATTGATAGAATGGGTCTGAGGAAGTGCCAAGCTGAGAAACACTGGACTAAAGTATGAAATGTATACTTCTTCAAATGAAAAGAAGGTAGTACTCCGACCTTGGTTTTGAGTAAGGAACATAAAACATGTTTAGATTTAACTCTTACGATAGTATACTTTTTATTTTTAAAATAAATGTTAAATGGCATGAACGTTCATGTAGCTTCGTTCCTAGGGCTCTGAAAAACAAACATTGAGTCGGCTCTTCTGCTGCTACAACATGCAGAGACACCCACCAAAATCTAGTAACTTACAAAGCTGGGATCTTTGTTCAAGCAGGCCTCAACGAACTCCTTTAAAGGTTTACTGTAGTTTCCTTCTAACGTTGGCGGGTTGTTCTTTGGGATCAGAAATAAAACTTTCATGGGATGTAGTTCGGAATGTGGTGGTTCTCCTTTCGCGAGCTCTATGGCCGTTATGCCCAGGGACCATATATCTGCCTATTAACAGAGGGAGGAGTTCATAATTTGACGGAAATGAAAAAGTGAAATCATTTACATGCTTCCTATCTTTTTACCAACTATTTTACCAACTATTCGTTTTCAAATGTACCTGTTTTCCTCTTTAGCTACAAAAGCGGAAAGAAATGTCCAGGGTTGCAAGCTTGAGCAAGTGAGCTTGCATTTTACATTAACCTCAGTCAAGGAACACCGTATTAGTGAAAAAGATGAAGAAGAGTTTTAGCCAAGGGTAGAAATGGATTAATACACACATTTCACAGAGGCCAAATCTACTTCTCTTAATAGACTTAGTCTCACATCTTGTTGTACCTTCTAGGAATGGGTCTACTCTTCTCCGATGCTCTCCAGGATATATATATATTTTTTTATGAAGAGCAACCTATATAAATGGCAGCTACAAAAGAATTTTTGTCGTCAGTCGCCTACCAGGTGATGTAAAAGCTGCATTATCTTAGCTGATGCAAAAAGTAGCAGTTGACAATAAAGGAGAATATTTGTAACTCAAGGGTTGAAATGAGGGGTCCTTGGTGATCTCTGAGCTTGTTTTTTTGCAGATGTTTCATTGCCCTAACTAGATAACATCATTGTTACTCTGATGATATTACCTAGTTAGGGTAATGAAACGTCTGCAAGAAAACAAGCAAGCTCAGATAATATTAAGGACCCCCCCCCCAGTAACAGTTAACAATAACCAAAGAAACCTGTTTATTTTCATTTCAAATGTTAAATCATCGTCAAGTATTTATTCATGTCATCCATCCTTCTGAAGGGCCTGCCTACAGCTTCCACTGTTATTCTTCACCAGAGGACCTAGCAATCTATTCAAAATGAAGAAAACAATTTTAAGGTATTAGGGATGATTTTCATGATACCCCAAGTAAAATCAATGGAGATGCTAGGAAAGAAGGGACTCCTGGAACAATGTTTTACATTCTTTCTACATTTTTAATAATAGTCTTTATTCCAAATAAAAATGTATTGGAATCTACAGGCCTCTTCTGTAAAGGTCATCTACTGTCCTCTTACATGGACCAGCTCTCAAACTCCTACAATTGTCTGCCACTCGGATTAAGTTTCTAAAGTATTCTGGAATGTGACTGTAAGCAGAATGCAAACATGTGGGAAATGCACATTTTTTCCAGCATTCCCATATCATTCCACATGTGGAAATTACAATCAGAAACCACGGAATGGCCATGCTCTCTTTTATAAAAAATTCCCACAGATGAGTTGCCAAATGCACATTTGCACATCTCACAGTGCAAAAAACGTTTCTCTCTGAGAGATGCCTGAAAATATTAAATAGCACGTTAATCTTACCTTTGAATCATAAGCAGATTGCTTTATTACTTCTGGTGCCATCCAAAATGGTGTGCCCACAAATGTATTTCTCTTTATTTGTGTATCAGTTAATTGTCCAGCTACACCAAAGTCTGCTAGCTTGACTTCCCCTTGTTCTGAGAGGAGGACGTTAGCAGCTAGAAAATAGTTTAGAAGAAATTTGTAATTGGAAAAATTAAGCTTCAATTGTTAAAATGCTAACAGAGTCCCAATGTTGTTGTTTTATTACCTTTAATATCTCTATGAATTTTCTTTTCTGAATGCAAATAATCGAGTCCTTTCAGAATCTCTCTTAATATTGTAGCAATCTGGATTTCATCAAGTGAACCTGGTTCTAGCTAGAAAAAAATACATTATTTTCAGGACAAAAGGCCAAATAATTAACGATCAATAACTTAAAACACTAAAGTCCAATAAAATACATTTTTATTTATTCTAATTTTATTTATACTTGATATAATGCTCAACGATTCTATCAGATCTAGGGATATCTACCAACTGCCACAAAGTCACCCAGAAGCATTCTTGGCTGAGAATGTACTTGATTTTAAGTCCTTCAGATTTAAATGTTAATCCCTCAAATATTTATTTTGGGGGATAGCAAACATGCACGTTTCTAAGAGGCCCATCCATGAATAAGTTGCAAGGTATGGTTTGGAGGTGAAAGACCCATCCATCTGCACTTTGGATTAGAAAAATAAAAGCTGTAATTGGATACCCATAAGCTTTAAATGCACTTTCAAATACGTTTCCAATATTATTCAACCACGATTTTTTCAGCAATGCATATATAATTCTTCCTTGCTACATGAATAATTAAAAATCAGTTTGTGAAGTTTACAATTCAGTGGCCATAGATCTATTTTTATGATGTACATAACACATAAAAGCTGCAAGACAATATTTAAAAACTCAGATGAATTATAGAAATTGTAATAAAAACGGGTTACTTACAAGGTCAAGGGCAGATCCACCACCAAGGTATTCCATTATTATCCATAATTTTGTGTCCTGTTAATGTATACAAAATGACATTCAAATAATGAAAAAAACTAATGTCATCATAATTTTAAGTATTTACTACATTATGCCTGCTTCTTATCATGTCTATACTTAACAACTTAAAGAAAGCACATAGCAAATGACAAAATAAGTATGATTTGCCACCATAAATAACGGCTTATTTGTCACTATAAAATAAACAAACAGATGTACCAGTTACAGATAGTCCTTAACATATGACCATCGGAGCTTCCATTGCTAAGCAAAGTAGTTGTTAATTGAGTCGTGTCTGATTTCACAATCCTTTTTGTCATGGTTTAGCACAGGGGTGTCAAACACAAGGCCCACATCTCGGAAAATATAAGGGGCTGGCCAGCGTGACTTTTCCTGGTCTACCCAGTGCGAAGAGCAAATGCCAGCAGTTTGGGGAGTGGGCCACCCAGTCAGCTATACCCATCCAGTCGGCCAAATCCACCTAGTCCCGATGCAGCCCTCAATGAAATTGAGTTTGACACCCCTGGTTTAGCAAATCACCGTGATTGTCCAGTGACGCACGTGGTCATTAATCATAGCCAGCTTCTCCCATTGATTTTGCTTTTTTAGAAGCTAGCAGGAAAGATTGCAAGTGACAATCACATGACCTTGGGATACTGCAACCATCATAAAATCCATGCCAGGTTCCAAAGGCCTGAATTTTGATCATATGGGTGAAACGCTGTGAGGGTCAGTCAGTAAGTGCAAGGACCAATCAAAAGTAGCAATTTTCAGTGCCGCAATAATTTTGTATAAGCCTAGCAGGTCTTATAGAATTAAAGGACAAACTTGGAACTTACAATAAGCACTCAAAAATCACTTTCAGTTATTAAAAGGAGTTTTACTATACAACAGAAGCAACTAAAAAACCCTGGATTTCAAAAGCACAAACATTTTTACCTTCTGCCAAATAGTCTTAGTTTAAGGGATGAGATGCAACCACGCTTTGGACTGAAAATGTCCTTGAAGCTGCTTTTTAAAAGAAATTCTATTTTAAGCAACAAAGAAGCCTTGGTGTGAAAAAGCAAGCTGCCCTGTCATCTCATTCTCTGGCCTTGGCCTTCACTTGCCAGAATGTCTGAGAAGGACAGACCAGCAGGAGGCAGGACAGACAAAGAAGGAATGGAGCTTAGCAGGGTGGAGAAAGGGCAAAACAATTCAGGGAAGGGATAGGCTAGCTGAGTCACCTTAAGGTGACTATGGATGGGTGTGAACGTGGTTTATTTCTGCAAATCTGTATTTTTGATAAGGTGAGAGTTTAGCTGAGCCAGATACTACCAATAAGCATGCACTAGGGCAGGGATGGCTAACCTTTTTGGCACCGAGTGCCCAAAGCGCACACAAACCCCCCAAATGGCAATGTGCACATGTGCCCCCATGCATGCGCCCCTCCATGCATGTGCGCACTCCCCACACAAAAAACCAGCTGACCAGCAGGAGGCGCACACGCATGCCTGGCAGAGCTGAGATGGGGCAATGGCTCATGTGCTCGCAGAGAAGGCTCTGCGTGCCACCTCTGGCACACGTGCCATAGGTTTGCCATCATGGCACTAGGAGAACCCGAACTGTGTGGAGTCTGTTACATTATTTGGGGGAAATCATTTATTGTTTTTTAGCAGCAGTATAGAAAAAAGGATGCAACTTACTCAGCAACTGCATTGCTTTATTTCTCTACAAAACAGCCATTCATTGGACTACTTGTTGCAATCGAAAGAATGATATTCCTTAAAAATGGCTCTATGGTTTGGTTTCAAAGCTGAAAAATTCAATGAAATGCCATCTATTCTGCAAATGGTAAAGTGGAATTATGCCATTAAAATATGTGCAGGCTAATATAAAGCAAGTAAGAAACTGGAAGGGATCCAAATCAATACAAAGCTGTAATAAACTATCTTTCCAGTGGCAAGAGATCAAGTAATTCTTATTTTCTTACTGAGCATAATATGAGTAAAGACTGTTCAGAGTTCTTGTATTGCTAGAGGTTATTGTTAGAGCCTATTGACTATGGCATGAGAAAAATAGGAGGGAAGACCTAGAAGATGGACTTATTCTGACTATTTCCTTCCCCCTTCATCTGTATGTACTATAACATCTCTCTCACAGGACTTTACTCTATCCATATAATGAAGAGGACATGAACCACAAAATAAGATGCCCCAAAACTCCTTTTGTTTCTATTGAAAGAATCTAATCCCAGACAAGAAATGAGTCCAGTTTTTCAGCTATATTGGGAAAAAACTATTGAACCCAAGAACTGAGACCATGTGGAAATACATTGACTAAACCCATTTGAATTTTTAAGATTAGTGTTTTGTTTTATTTGGTACTGTATTGTTTTACAAAAATCTTTAGTAACTTGACAATACAAAAACTCAATGGCGAAACAATCAGCTTCTAAAGTCATGGTCAATTCTGGGATTTTTTTTGACATTACAACTGAAAGCCTTAACATACTTGTTCCTCTACTTTCACTTCAGCTTTCTTGATTTTCACAATCTGAATCAGGAAGGTAATGTTTTTTTCTCTATTCTTCTCCACAGCTAAATCACTGATCTGGAAATCTTCACCAATCTACAGCAATTGGCCAAAAATATACCAGTACATTCAAATTTATTTTAGCCTGTCCTGCACTAAAGAACATGTCCAACAAACTTTAATTGAATTCTTTCAAATTGACTTAGTCCGTTAAGCTACAGCTAAAAGCAGCCTAAGGACATTTACACGTCTCAGTTCAAGGGCATTCAGTACCGAAATTAAAAGTAAGCCACAGTGTAGACAGAATACTTTTTCTTCAAGGTGACATTTGTAATGACGTAAAATATCTGCATACTCAATACACTAAATAAGGATCCTGAAAATTAAGATTAATAAAACGGGCTGGCAACTTTTGGGGTGTCAAACTCACGGCCTGCGGGCCAGATGCGTCACGCGCTGGCCATACCCACTCTTGCCTGGTTTAGTGAAGGGGGGAAAGTCACGATACGTCATGTGATTACAATGTGATGACGCAACTTTGACATCCCTACCCTAGAGAATCAGATACTCATGGTCCTATTAGCCTTTCACAAGGCATGGAAGACCTGGAAGTTTTTCTCAAGATTTGAATCAGGAGGTTAGCTGAATTCTGTTGTTATTGATGTGTTTATGAACAGGGACACTGTTCATTCTTGGGCCCTGGGCTTAAGGTTTTCAAGTTTTTAAATCTTGTACGCGAGTCATCTGTGTGAGATGGGCAGTCATCTAAATAAATAATAACCTGCACGCAATCCTAAAATCTCTTCTTCAGTCTCCAAAACACAGCTCCCTAGAGCATACTCCACATTTTAAAGTCAGGAGGGGGTTCACCCATTTTTTTAAAAAAAGAGGACCTGCACTGCAGTGCTTGGAAACAGTGCATTAAACACATTTGGTTGTGTGGTTGTGCGCTTCCACAGTAAAGGATGTGTGGCAAGACTTTTTTGAGTAACATAGCTAGCAAAGTAAAGATTTCATAGGAATTTAATATTTGGCTTCCTTAGAACAACTTTAGTATTAGTATTAGATATATGCATGAGTGTGGGAGTGTCACATACATACAAACACTTTTACCTTAATCTCTATTCTCAATTTATGAATTTTTTGACTCAGGGCAATACTGGAACCTTTCATGTAACATTTTTACAAAAACAAAATCAGATTTCATTAACAGATATTTTGGATTACAAAAAGTGGATTTGTGTTTTGAAAACAGGAACTGTTTCTTGTAATAATAAACTCGAAATAGAATCTTAAAAATCCAGAGAAATACAAGCATATGCAGAGAAGAGCCTGTTTTGCCAGAAGAACAAGTAAAACCTGTGTTTGTTCAGTTGCTGTTGAAGCTGCAATGAGGTCAAACAGAACAGGACTAAAGGGAACAGCAAGCATTTATGAAAACTTCTCAGTTCTGATAGGGTGATTCAGCAGGACATCAAGAATTAATGCCAAATGCGAAAGCTGTTTTACTGCAAATCCAAGGGCCAGTATGGTCTTTTAATAACTTGATATGAAAAACCTCTTTTTCTCTCTGACTGAATTAACTTTGCCAATAATTGTGTAGTAAGTTTAAACATTAAAAAGGTTTGGAAACTGAAAAAGGTTATACATGTTCAATTATTTTACCTAACAATACCCTTGAGAGAGCTTTATTTAAGCTTTATTTATTTAAACCCCGGATAATATGATAATCAGCTGCCCTCAGATATTGGTATCTCTTTGAGGGGAAATATAGATCAACTTCCAATTTATCTTCTGAATGCTAATCCTTATTGCTAGCTATATAAAATATCCTTGCAAGAAAAGAAACATTAGTGTCCGTCATGTTTAGTTTTCCACTCAGCCACAAGGTCAACCACAAGGGAAAATGCACGGCTTAACAAACAAAGAATATATTTGGCAAAACAAATTCTAACATAACTTACAGTTGGGAGACTAATAAGGAAGCTGTAACACAAATAGCTTCAACATGATAGGCAAGTAATATCCAGGTAAATGTTTATTAGTAAAATCAGTCAATTTGTTAAACTGGATTCTTAGTCAAACTTTGAATTTTATCTACATTTATTACTGCGTACAAACCACTACAAAAGACCTGATCTGTCTGAACAACAGACTTTTTACATTTCTGTATCTTTCTACATTACAGTAAAATCTAATATACAGATAGGGAGCTGTAGACTTAAAAATTATAGTCTTTATGCATGAATTGTTGCTTCCATTTTTTAAGGATTTCAAAATTTGTGGCCTGTAACAAAATTGGCTAAAAGCGGAGCCAGCCTTACCCTTCTGACATTTTAAATCTCATAACTCATTGGACAATTATTTCCCTGCTACTTTTCAGTTACAGCATTTGGCTTTTATTGACAGACCTAAAGCTATGCTTTAATGTTGGTTGTTTCTTTCCTTTCCCCCCTACAAAATACGGCAATATTCCATTAAAGGTGGTCCACACTTAGCAGATACAATTCAGACCAGCAACTCTGTAGCTAAGCAAAACATGATGTCATTTCCCATTTGGTCATTAAGCAAATCATCATGGGTTATTAAGCAAGACATCAGGTGACCATGACGTGTGATTTTACTGCTGGCTTCTCCATTGACTTGTTAGAAGTTGGTTGTGAAGTGCACAAATAGCACTTACCACAGGACCCTGCACCAGTCATAAATGAGAGGACTGATTGCAAAAGTGCTTTTCCAGTACCATCGTAACTTCGAACCATCACTAAACAGAGTAGTCATTAAGTGAGGTATACCTATAATATAATCCCACAATCAATCCTGTATGACCAATCCAAAAAATTTGGAAAGTACCTACTGTACTTCCAACTGGAATATAATCAGCCATATATCCACAGAAAAGCAAAAAATAAAAAAAGGAAAACAAGCAGAAACAAACTATGCCATAATCAAGGTAATACTAAATTTGTCACAGTTCAATTATTTCAGAGGTGTCAAACTCAAGGTCCACAGGCCGAATCCCGCCCGCAGGGTCCTTAGATTTGGACCACAGGGCCGCCCTAAAAACAGCGAAGGACTGGCTCTGTTTTTGGCTGCGATGGCCTCCTGCAGCCCTCTGCCAGCAAAAACGTCCACATCCACCCTGGCCACGCCCATCCGGCCCCCAAGGTCAAACACAACCCTGATGTGGCCTTCAATGAAATCGAGGTTGACACCTCAGAACTATTGTATTCATAACTTGGTTTTTTTAGAATCTCCTTAAGAAAATTCCCTTTATGGAAGACTTATAACAAAGGATATAACAAGAGGTTATCGCAACAGTCCCTAGATTCTACATCTGTAGTGACAGCATAAGCCATTCACTTATGAACATCTATCATTATGCATCACCTGCAAAATTGTCCTTCTGAAGCAACCGAGTTTCCAATACTTTTATTCTGCAAGCTATCTTACATTTCCAACATAGGTCTCTCTATAAGCTTTCAGATATATGACCCATTTGACTTCGGTAAGCCTCAATTTTGTGCCAACTGGATTCTGAGAACATTTTATTTAGCATCTGTTATCTTCTGTAAATTATATTTCCAAAAGGTTTGTGGATATTTTGAGGATTGCTTATTTTACCTATTTTTTTTCCCCAAGTTTCTCTGTGTGCATTTAAGAGCACAAGGCATTTTTACACTTTAGCGCCACCTTCTGGGGAAATAGAAGAAATAATGATCAGTTTCTAGTTTTGTTTGAAGGACTATACTGCAGGCATATGTTTGATACTGTTTGAGGAAAGCCATGAAATTCCACTGTATCTTGTTGGATTAGTGCAAAAGAAAAATATATCTGAAATGCTGATCCTCTTCCTAGAGTTAGTTTAAATATAGACTCTTAGACTACAGTGTTAGTGTACTACAGGTGCAAAACAAAAATCAAATAGTAACTGAAATACCCTTGTGCACTGATTCCCCAAGGCAGACTTAGTGACCTTCAAGAACTTTTATCTAATTCTACAAGCTGAGAACATTTCATTCCCCAAACTACAAAACTCACTCATGCACTGTTTCTTTTAATACCAAACTTGGCATCTCTACAGTATATTTCTACAGGAAAACGCAGCCACTTTTCCAATTTATACCGAGTTCTGTTTCTACTCTCACAGGCCCCCAGACATTCAGGGCAAGATCTTAAAGACAGAAGTACAAAACCTGGATACCCACAGCATACACATTGTTAGCAATTGAGAATTATCTATGGTAACTCTGCCTAGCTTCTATCTCTCTAGACCAGGGCTGCCCAAAGCGTCGATCGCGATCGACTGGTCGATCGCGATCGGACTTTGGGTAGATCGCCGGAGTGCCGGCGAGGAGCAGGGGT
>JAOYMU010000010.1:35276241-35287085 GCA_025802295.1 Psammodynastes pulverulentus
ATACTTAATGACCATCTTTTCCCAGTGGTTTCTACCCATCCAGTTCTGTCAGGCAGATTGGGCATGGTACGAGTCCCATCAGCCAAGGAATTTCGACTGGCAGAGACTCGAAGATGTGCCCTCTTCTAGTCCATCCTCTAGAGCAATTTTCCTTCAGAGTTGAGGATGACCCAACCCTGTAGGCCTTTCATAAGGCTTTGAAAATTTGGCTTTGTGCCTGGGCATGGGTGCGAAAGACTCTTCCTGGCTATATTGACATATATGATGACATTTTTCTCTCTGCTGCCATATATAAGTTGAACTATATTGTAATTGTTTGTATTTTATGATTGTTTGCCATACAAAATCACTTGCTTGAGATGGGCAGCAATAGAAATTGAATAAAATAAAAAATACCATTCTGTGCACCCTTCAGCATATGAAAATTAAAACTTTTGCAAGCTATTGTCAATGGTCAAACACAACGGTAGTTACCATATGGTTAAGAGACAATTAAACACTTTTTTTAATCTATAATTTTAAACCAACTCGTTATTTTTGAATAAGAACTAGAAATACAAAACCACCTAGTATCTTTCAGAAAGGGGAAAGAAAATAATGTTCAAGTGAGTGCTTATCTCCACCTTTACTATAATTTTCAAGCTGTTTCTTTGATCTGATAGCTTCTTTTGTTTTGGTAAATGGAAGTATTAGTATCTGAATGTGCCTGATTTATAAAGTATGATGCTCTGAATTTATACAAGAAATTTGAAAACAAATTAATTGTAAAGGGAATAATTTCAGTACAAATGGGAATAACAGTGAGCCGACAAATTAAAAACAGTAGTAAGTTCTGAATGATGAACTCTTACTGGGCACCAGATAGGACAATATTGTGGACTGGCCATAAGGTGATTCAAAAATAGTAGCAATGGAAGTCTTGAATCCACAATCAAAGTTCTACACCCTTTGTATATGCATCAACTTAACATCAGGCATGTGCACAAAATGGCAATGCTTCAATCATAAGCTTTCAGCTACCGTATCCTCTTGACTTTTGGGACCCTTCCTTACATATGCCATTATTTCTACTAGATAGATAGATAGATAGATAGATAGATAGATAGATAGATAGATAGATAGATAGATAGATAGATCTCCTCACGGACAGAGTTCCCAATTGGCATCTGTACAAGGGACAGTTACATGCCCTGTGTCATGTACCAAGTCAGACTACCTAACTACTTGCTTTCTGCTGCAGAGGAAAAGGCTTTGTCCTTGAAAAGACTGCAGGTGAAAATGATCAAGGAGACGTATGCCTGTGTCTGAAAAGAGGGGAGGAGCCTAGTCAGTCTCAGATAAAAAATATACCATACAATTACTTTTTATTTTAACATTGTGTGTGTTTAAGTCCTTTATATTTTGGGTGATATTACTGTTTTCTGTAAACTCGGCCCTTGCATATTTTGTATGAATTTTTTTTTTTTGTAGTAAAGTTTGCTTCTACTCGTCCCTTGTGACGAGCACAAGAGGAGGACAGACCAATTTGCTCATCCAAACACATTAGTGCTACAGAGCCAGAAGGTGGTGCTATAAAGTTTATTGCCTTTGTATCACTTATTTCCCTTTCATTTGCCAGGAAGGAATTCAGGATGAAGAAGCTTTCTTCTCTCACGTACAGGTAGTCCTCAATTTACGACCACAATTGAGCCCAAAATTACTAAATGAAAAACATTTAAGAGAATTTTCCTCCATTTTATGATCTTGCCATAGTTGTTAAGCGAATCACTGCAGTTGTTCAGTCAGTAACATGGTTGTTAAGTGAATCTGGCTTCTCCATTGACTTTGTCAGAAGGTTGCAAAAGGGGACCACATGACCTCAAAACACTGCAACTGCCATAAATATGAATCAGTTGTCAAGCATCTGAATCTTGATCACATGACTATGGGGATGCTGTAATGGTCGTAAGTGCAAAAAACGGTCATAAGTCACCTTTTTCAGTTCCATTGTAACTTTGAATTGTCACTAAATGAACAGTTGTAAGTTGAGGACTAACTATAATGAGATCAAAGACAGAGGATGCTATATATAAGCATTTCCTGGAAAACAGGTGGTGATGGCAATAGTAACCACATCAAGGCAGGATATTGTTCCAGAGGATTTTTGAGGAAGGGAATATAATACCTTTAGCTTTACACTTTTTTCACTGAATTTTAGGCAGATTAATTTAAAGACGCCAAGATGTACATTAAGGATGACATGTAAAAAAGAGTGACACCCAAGGTAGATCTCTTTTATATATACCAGTAACCAGGGCTTTTTTTCTCCCGGAACTCGGGGGAACGGCGTTCCGGATCCTTTTTGGAGTCCGGATCGCATGGTCCGTCTCCACCAATTGTGCACTATCACTTCCGGGTTTTTCAGCGCGACGACAGGGGGTGCGTTCCGGCACCTTTCCTCGGAGAAGAAAAGCCCTGCCAGTAACACTTGTGACCACAGCAGACTACAAAACATTTGGGAGTTTTGATATACTGTTTGGTCTGAAATATGGTACACTGAACCTGGCCTCATATCAATCAGGTGGATGAATCTTCTCATCTTTATAATGAGAAGGTACTTGGAAGCAGAAAAAGGAAAACATTACCTCCAGCATCCCTAGCTTATTTAAGAATATTTAGATTCAGCTAGCCTTGTAGAAATATGAATAAGCAGAAAAGTTATAAAAATTAGCCAGTTTATCTAAGGTGCTTTAGTTTCTGGAACCTAGTGTTCCATAAGAACTTTATGGGTTCCTCAGGTCACTCAGGGCACATATAAAAATTATAGCAAATTCACCTGAACAGCACCAATTTTCTAAACTAGGCATTTGCCTCTTGATCATGGATTCCATTAAAGCAGTAAGTTGGCTAAAGCTCAGCCTTTCTGGTTAGTTTGTGGCTAGGTACTTCGCAAATGCAGAACATTGGCTTAAGGAAGGCTAGGAGAGACAGATTGCTTTCTCAGCAAATGTAATCTCAGTTTGGCACGGTTTTATCTCAACACCGTGCAGGCTGCACACTGAAGATTTAAAGATAAGGTTTAAACATGCTCTGAGCGTCATTTAAAAGCCTGCCTAACCATTAGCCACCTTTGTTGATAAAACACACCCCCTTCCTGCCTTCCATTATCTAGTTGCTTAGTAAGCGAGACCAAGAGAAAGGCATTTAAACTAATTGCACCAAGTCTTCTTGTGAAACTCAGTTCAATAGTCCGGCGGTGCTTATTGGGGAGCAACATCCAGAAGCAGCAAAAGCATTATTCCCAAGTTTCTGGCATCTTCACGAAAAGCAGGTGCCTATACGGGTGATCCTTGACTTACAACAGCTCGCTTAGTGACCGTTCAAAGTTACAACGGCACTGAAAAAAATGACTTATGACCATTTTTCATGCTTACGACCATCATGTGATTTACATTTGGATGCTCGACAACTGACTCACATTTATGACGGTTGTAACTTTCTGACAAAGTCAGGAGGGCAGATTCCCTTAACAACCACCTTAATACTAATTTAACAACTGCAGTGATTCCCTTAACAAATGTGGCAGGAAAAGTCGTAAAATGGGGCAAGGCTCACTTAAATTTCTCATTGAGCAGCATAAATGTTGGGCTCAAGAGTGGTCGTAAGTCGAGGACTCCCTGGTATAAACGCGATACATCTGCTCCGCCAAGCCGCATCCCATTTAAAGAGCCACACAGCCCTTTTGGAGGAGAGTTCTTGGATTCCGAGCGCAGCCACAGAGCCCCTCACCTTTTGCACCTTATCTCCTCAGAGACCCCTTCCTCCTCCGACCCCTCCCCGTCCGAGGGTCAGGTGCCCCTCGCTGACCAGGAGCGCGCGCGCCTCTCCCCAAAGGACGGGAGAGGAGAGCCTCGGAGTTTCGGCGAGCGAGCCAGCGAGGAAACTGGCGCGCAGATTAAGCAGCGCCTAGCCGCCCCCAGTTTAGCCTCACGCGCCGGGCTGCGATGCGTCCCGCCCAGAAAGAAAAAAACGGGGTTCGTTATTAATGAAACCAGGGCTGACTGAACCTCAGGTAAATGGGTCAAGCCAACCCAGCCGGGGGCGAGAACCAACGCGGTTAGGAAAGCTCCGCGGGGAGCGTCAGGACGTTGAAGCAGCAGCTTGCCCTCTTCCAAACGCGGCTGTGCTTGGCCACGGAGTTCCTCGACTCTGCAACGACAGCCGCCGATGGACCGGTATTGCCCGCCGTCCCCCCCTCCCTTGTCCACCGACGGCCACTTCTTTGCTGCCGGCTATTGCCCACAAACTCCGACCAGTCCCAACCCGCCCTTTTCACTCCTCGAAGCACCTGGGCGGCCGCGAGCGCTTTTGCGGTCTCGTTCCCTTGCGCGGCGAGCTGGCGAGCGCTGTTGTTGCTGTACGAGGAATCTAATTGAGCGCGCGGGGTGGGGGAGGATTTCGAAGGGGGCGGCCATCATTTTTCCTTTCTTATTTCCCTTATTTGCGGGGAAGGGGACGTTTCTTAACCAGATGCTTTCTTTTTTTCTCTCAGAGGCAACCGAACTTTTTTGTTTTTCTTTCAAGACATTTCCTTTCTCATCCAAGAAGTTCTCGGTGGCGCAATGGTCAGAGTGCAGCACTGCAGGCTACTTCTGCTGACTATCGGCTGCCTGCAATTTGGCAGTTCAAACCCCACCAGGCTCAAGGTTGACTCACCCTTCCATCCTTCCGAGGTGGGTCAAATGAGGACCCAGATTGTTGGAGCGAAACGTCTTCAAAGAAAAACAAAGTCCGGGTTGCCTCTTGGGGAAAAAATAAATAAATTAAAACACACCTTTGAGACAACCACGACTGGATGACTGTGAATCAACATAGACGTTCATAAGCTGGGATTTTCTTTTCATTTTGCCGCCCACGGTTGGCCACTCTTGCGGTGCTCCCTGCGTGCGCCCGCTTTACGGGGAATGCAAGCCACCATCCCTGCTCCCCGGGACCTCCTCTCGTGAGGGAGAGGGGCAACTTTGGGCTAAAAAAGATCCTAGCTTCCTCAACACTACAGTTGTCTCCTCAGAAGTAACTTTCTGTGGGCCTTCCCCGCAAGAGAACCGGATAGAGAGCAATTGCAGCCTAAGGGCGCAGAAGTGCTCCCAAGGCGCCTTAAACGCAAAGAGACGCCTCTCGCCTCCCGGCCCAAAGTAACGCGGGGGGGGGGGGGGAGAGGCGTCTGAGCGAGGGAAGCAACCGGCAGGCTGCCGCCCCATTTGCTCGTCGAGGCCGGGAGACTTGGCTCCTTTGGGAGACCCGCGCGGTGACCCTCGGGTCCGGCCGCTGCGCCAACCCCTTTCCTTTCCCGTACGTACCCATTTGGGCCGCCCTTGGTGCTTCTCTCGGCGGTCCTACTTGGGGCAGATGCTGAGGTGGAAAGGGACGGAGGCGACGGAGGTCGGTTTCTTTAAAGCCTCTGCCTTGGCCGGACTCCAAGTCCTACCCCTACCTGGCCAAGAAAGTGGGGAAGGAGGTAGGCGGCGGGCAGGGAAGAACTGGGTCTACCGCCCTCACGCCCGAGAGTGAAAAACATCTGAGAGGAAAGAGGCAAACCGCTTTCCTCCGTCGTCCCAGGAGGAATTTGTAGGGCAGGGAGTGGGAGGAAAAAGCTGGTTCTCGACCTCCCCGCTCTTTGATTTGGCCCATCGTTAATAAGCAATCGAGAAGGGAGGACATTGGAGCCCATCACCACAAGCACCATTACCTTTATATCCCTTGGTCCTCCTGTGCCTTTATATGTCAGGGACAGAAACCCAACAGGTGCTGCTTCTGTCTCATTTGCTGCTCAAGAGGCACCTGTTGAATCCCAAGTCAAATGGTTGGATGGGAAGAGAATTGAAAGTATTTTAGGTGGATTTTTAAAATGCTAACAACAAAGGGGTCAAGATTGAGAGAGGAGGAGTGGGGAAGGGAGAAGAGAGGGTTGTAAGAACAGGAGATGATGAGGCAGGGAAGGGAAATAGGCTTGGAGACAGCAAACAAGGAAAAAATACAGCATGAATAAGAAATATGTATGAACCATTTGATAGAAATAAAAGGCAGTGGAATCAAAATATTTTGTTTTAGCACTTTCATTTTCTTGCCTGAAAGTAAGGTAAGTTTTTTTTTTAAAGCTGATAGGGAAGAAAAACAGACTCTTGCATTCTGCTAATGTAGAAGCTCTTTTATTATTTAGTAATCCATTTTAGTGTTATAATTGTTTTTATGGATTGCTAATATTTGAAGAAACTTTAAATAATGGATGGATTAGTCAAAAGTCAAAATACCAAGGAAATCAAAGTGTAGCAAACAACATTCTAGGTAATATCACGTTTTGTGTATGTTTTTGTGATTTATATATATTTTGATGACATTTAATTCAAACTAGCTGTAGACAAGAGCCCACCTAATTTGTTTCCCAATCTTGGTATTTTTGAAACACCAGTAATGGGTCCTTTTTTGAAACACTGCATCTCTGTGGTCCTTATGAGTACTCTGGCAGATAGACAGAAACTTTCTTTGGTCAAGTGACCAATAAAAATTTATTCAATAAAACAAAGCAAATTTAACTCCTAACATCTAAGACTACTTGTGAATGCTCTGTTATCTATCTATATGACTTTTCCTCACCCCTCTTCCCAGTTTCTTCTTGCTTTCCAACAATAAAAATGGTTTGACACCATTTTAATTCTCCATAAAAAAGCCCTTTAATTAGTGACTTATTTAGCATGTTACCAAAGAAATATACCTTGGATGTGCTAATTTTTAAAAACGTTCTTGTGCATTGTAGAAATGGGACTTTTTTTTTAACTCCAGGATTGGTGGCAACTTGAATTTAGGCAATGATTTTTTTTTCTCAGGGTTCTGAGGCCTCTGAATGAAACATAATCATAGATCACTTCAGATTAACTTTTGAAGAATTGGGAAGTAGAAATCGTGGAGTTGTGGAAGTGTCCAATAAGTCCTCTGGCACCTAAAGCAAAACATTCTTACAACATATGGATTAATTAGACTGTGTACATCATTAATTACAAAGTAAGGTACTTCTTTTACATATAGTAAACCACAGCTATCACTTGTTTCTTAATTATGCAAAAAGTTGTATACCTCTTAAAAAGTATTATTGTTCCTTTAAAAAAGTTGCTTATACTTATTATGACTTAAAAATCACTAACCAGAACAACATACACCCACAATATTCTGCTTTTACTTTTTGGCACCTTGTTGCTAATATCAACTTAAAAGGGTACTATTCTTAAATGCATGTATATTTATCTATCAAATTTGTAAACTTATTTAAGTCATTATGTTCAACCTTAGAATACAGGAAGTAGATCCTTACAGAGTTGAATCCCATGTATTAAACAGTCTGCTAATTAATGTACATTAAGCTAGAGCACATTTTATTTATTAGAATTGTATGCTACCAATCTCACCTAGAATATCCTTTTCAAAAGAATATAAACTTGTTTTAAGTGGCTGCATTCCTTTTTCCCTGCCTTCCTCCCTCAGTGGAAACTGGATATAACATCAATAAGATACAGTATAAACTTTGTGCCATGATTTAGCCTGAATTGTTTGTATGTGTGCGTGTATATACACCCGTCTGATTGTGGAATCTTAATGTGTTAACAATAAGTGACTTCCATATTCATTCCAGAGTGAACAATTTTTTCCACAAGTACAGCAACACAATTTAAAATAGATTGTTGAAAGAACAAAAAGCCAGAAAGAATTGATGTAACCATTTAGGGCAATAGGATTTAATGGGAGTTTGGTTCATTTTGTTATCTACAAATAGTAAAAAGTACACGATGTATTTTCTAAAAATGTTATGTAGGCTTTTGAGGAAATTTTCAACTTTTCACATTTTAGACAAGCAAATTTATATCGTGTGAGCACACTAAATTTAGGTACATCAAAGAAAGTACTGCTTTCTTTGATGAACCCGTTTCTTTGCTTCAGTGATGGGAATATTTGTTCTGGGTTGCTGCTCAGCTGCTGTTTTATGTTTATATTTTTAGGTTTTTGTTTTTAATTGTTAACTGAGGGATCATTGGTGTTCTCTATGTTTGATTGTTTTCTTGCAGTTGTTTCATTACCCAAACTAGATAACATCATCAGTGCTGGTAAGGAATGGGGTTTGCTCTCAGTTTATATTCTAGTGCTGTGATGGCAAACCTATGGCACACATGCCAGAGGTGGTACGCAGAGCCCACTCTGTGGGCATGCAAGCCTTCGCCCCAGCTCACCTCTGCCGCTCATGCGCACATGCCTCCCACTAGCCAGCTGATCTTCAGGTCTCTGCTGTGCATGCGTGGGAAGCAGAGCGCATATGTTGGGTGCATACATCGGATGATGGTGCGCATGCATAGGGATGTGCGTGCATGCATGGGGATGCACATGCATTGCATTTTAGGGGTGCGCATGCACGCTTTGGGCACTTGGTGCCAAAAAGGTTAGCCATCACTGTTCTAGTGGCTTGTTCTGTTAGTGTTAATGGAGATGGTCTTCGAGGGCTGTTTACTGTTGTTTGGCAGTTCCTTGATTGGGGTATCGTTTACTTGATTGTTGGTCTGATGTTAATCTTGGAGTTAAACTACACTCCTCTGGGTGCTGATTACTGGTGGGGAGGTGTTTTGGCCTTTTGGTTCTATTTTTGGCTTGTTGATTGTCTCTTTTGCATTGTATGTAGATATTGTATATGTTTATATGTCCATTGATGGCTATTTTGTCAGAGAGGTTTCGAAGTATTTCTAGCAGGACTACCAGATTCTGTAATAGCTTTGTTTCTATGCCATCCATCTGGTAAATTTGCAAGATTCATTTTTTCTCACCAGGTACATGTATACATCAGAACTAGACTATGGTGTTTCTCTGTGTCATGTAATATATGTGGGTATATGCATAATTTTGTATTTATTTATTTTGTCATATTTATGTAGTGTATATTGGAGGTGGTGAGCCTTTGAGAACTGTATGCAATGAAATTTCATTTTAATGTATGCCAATTTGTGTACATTCAAAGTGACAATAAAGTTATTCTAAGTCTAAGAGTGACAGACTTCTAGAAATTTGGTGCCATTTTTGTACTTGGCTTGGTCTAGGATGGTTGCAGTTTCCCAATTGAAATTATGATTAAGTCTGTCCACATATTGTGAAAGTAAAGAGTTTTCATCATGTGTTTTCACCACTAGTTCATGGATGCGTTCTGCCAGTTGTTCTCTGGTAAACTGGATTTCTTTGCAGATACTGTTGATGGTTCTCTGGGTATTCTCTAATTAGACCTTTTAAAAAATTATGGTGAAGGTGTTGTCTACATATCTGATTCATATTTTGGGTTATATTTGTGGAAGCAAAGTTGTGCACAAACCTTTCATAAACATATTAATTGCTAATAACTATATTGTAAGAATTTATCAACCTATGATAGCAGAGTCAGAATTGTTCTTGAAAATATGTATGAGACATAATGCATGGTTCATTTAAAAAGAAAAATGGATTAACAAGTTGTCCTAAAAGATAACTATGGCTGAAAATATTTAATTCATTGTGCTTGCAATCTATTTCAGCATATAATATGAATCTTATGCTAGAATGCCAAACATTTTCATTCAAGTCAAAAGGTTTTTTTTATGACATCCATCCACAGAATATTCTTCCAATAGCTTCTGGCTTATCCACGTGATCTTTCATATTACCACTTCCAAGTAGCCCAGAGAAAACACACCAACCACATAT
Organism: Psammodynastes pulverulentus; assembly: GCA_025802295.1. NCBI lineage: Eukaryota > Metazoa > Chordata > Lepidosauria > Squamata > Psammodynastidae > Psammodynastes > Psammodynastes pulverulentus. The sequence goes on from JAOYMU010000010.1 coordinate 35,285,986, forward strand.
ATTGAAAATATCTTTATTGAGATTACAGAAACAGAATCTTCAACTATAAAAGTACCTCTCCCCTCAAAAGAACCAAGGAAGGTCCGTTTTGAGATGTTTTCTCCACCCCCACTCTTCCTTTAGACACAAATTTTATCAGACTATTATCCATGCTGTGACTTTTCCTCCTGCAAATTGTAGAAAGCCAGCAATGTTCATTTTGGAGAACAGTGGCTTTCTCCTTGCAACTCTGCCATGCATACTAAACACCCACAAGTGCACCATTAACTTTTGTAGACATTACGTAGGTTCTTGGAGACCTCCTGGAATATTGTACACCTTGCTCTTGGTGTGATCTTGGCCAATTGTCCACTCGAGGGAAGCTAACAATAGTATTGAATTGCCTCCATATGAACACAATCTGCCTATTAGTGGATTGGCAGAGTCCAAATTCCTTGGAAATAGTTTTTATAATCTTTTCCATCCTGGCAAATGTTTACAACTGGTTTTTTTTTAGCAGTCCCTAGCAATTTCCTTTGTTCAAACCATGACTCAGACCTGTGTTGTGAGACGAGCTTTTGACAGTGAGCAGCCAGAAATCTGTTTGTTAAATAAGGCAGGACCTCCCACATTCATACCTGATTATCATCCCATTGATTGAAACACCTGACTCTAATTTCCCCTTCAAATGAACTGATATTCCTAGAATATCAGTTCACATCTGTCTATTATGTAGCATCAACAATATGTAGCAGCTTGGGATCACTGTCCCCAATAAATAAATGAACAAGCATAATATTTTGACTCATTTGTTTAATTTTAGGACTTGGTGGAGAACAGATCATGTTTTAGATTATATTTATGCAGAAATATTAAAAATTCAAAAGAGTTCACAAATTTTAGGTACTACATATGTGTCATCAATCTTTCTTCCTGGAATATTATGAATGTATTGAAACGCAGATCTTTTTTCTGAAAGCTAAATGATGAAACTTCCTACATTTTTCTACTTAGACGCTTTAGCAGGTGCAAAATGTAGTGGCCCCAGTGGCGTACCTAGGGGGGGCGGTGGGTGCGGTCCGCACCGGGCGGCACATATCTTGGGGGGCGGCATTTTTTAT
>JAOYMU010000010.1:35304936-35315633 GCA_025802295.1 Psammodynastes pulverulentus
ACTTGGTCTGGGACGGGGATGGATTGGCGAGCTCCAGAGCAGCAGGCGATAGGAGAAGGAAAAAGTGCCGGGGGCAGCACTCCAAGGCGGGGGGGGGGTCTCCTGGGGCTTTTGCACATTGTGTAGCCCTGGGACAACCCTGCCCTCTTGATAAAGTGACCAGATGTCCTGCTTTACCAAAGCCGGTAAAGCGGGACACATTGACCGGGGGAGCGCGCATGCGCAGAAAGATAGGGGGGTTTTTTAAAAAAATTTTTTAAAAAATCGGGACTTTTTAAAAAAGCCATGGGACGCGGGACAAATTTCCGAAAAGCGGGACTGTCCCTCCAAAAGCGGGACATCTGGTCACCTTATTATACGTGACAACTTTCTGTTGGCTAAAGTAATTTGGGTGCACCAAGGCTTCTAGCGTAGATAACCACATCAGCGTTTCTGTATAGATTTGTGCTTTAATTTTATTTCATGTCAAAAATAGTGCCTGCCTAATCTGATGTCGTTAAAAATAACTATGGATATATCGGTCACCCCATAAAAAAGCATACCACCTTAGATGAAGATTATGTCCTTCCAAAGCTAACAATCTCCTATTTTTTAACGTAATCCAATCCCTTATCCAAATTATAGTTGCCGCTTGATAATATATTTCCCAATCTGGGAGGCCGAAGCCCCCTCTTTCTGTAGAATCCTGCAGTAGTTTTAATCTAATCGTAGTTTTTTTCCTTTGCCATATAAACTTTGATATTAATTTATTTAATTTGCCAAAAAGGTCTTATCCAATTTTACTGGTATATTTTGAAAGAGAAAGGGTAGTTTTGGAAGAACATTCATCTTAATTACAGGCTACAGCAATCCTACCCATCAATGATAATCTTAAATTGCCCCATCTTTCTAGATCCTCTGATATCTGTTTAATTAACACAGTATAGTTATCTTCCTTTATTGTTGCACATCTTAAAACAAACTTTATTAGTTTTAAAAACATTTAAAAAGACATACATAACAAACTTGACATTTAAAAACAACTCTTATTATTTCCAACATTTTAAGACATCATATTTCTCTTTCTCTAATTAATTTCACTTTCTATCTATTCATATACATATCCTTATATTTATAGTACTTATTTACAATATATACAAATTTGTAGCATTTAGTTTGTTTTCTTTTCTTTCCCTTTTTTATTCTTTAACCATCGGTACCAGGTGTCCCAAGCCAAATAAAATTCTGAATCTTCTTTGTCTCTTCAGTGCATTGTCAGCCTACACATCTCTACAGAATCTAAACATTTTTTGTATTACCATCACACAGTGTTTTATCTTGCTTCCAATTTTGAGCATATGCAATTCTCATGGCAGTTACAAATATGAAGGTAATGTATTTTTCTTACTTATTGTATTTTCCTTTTAATATGCCCAATAAAAATAATTCTGGTTTGAGTTCAACTTCCCGTTCTAATATTTCTTCAAGTGTATCTTTTTCTTTATCACCTTGTCCTTTTTTCTTGTACTTCATGATACTTTTTCCTGATTAATTTTTCTTGATTTTCCTGATTTTTCATTTTTATTTTCTTGAATTTTTTTTTTTTACATTCATTGGTTTATATTAATCAACTGGTTCAAGTATAGTAAAAATTGAGAACAATTTACAGATGGCCATCTAAGAAACTAGGATGTTTTGGTTTCTTGGTGACAAAGAAACATCCCCGACAGCTATCCAATCTTACTTAAGCAATCAATAATCATGGTGCAAGGGTAGTCATGAGTCAGCATATAACCTGGCCTTGACATATTAATAACTTATGGCAATTGAGAGGCAATAAAAATTAAGTTCTAAGGAAAACCAGTTCTTTGTAGGGCTACATTTATTTAAAAGGACAGGACATGAGTAAAAGACGAGACTCAAGCATGCACATAATGTGAATATCTCACGTACTACCGTAAATCAAAATGGGGTTAAAAATGTGAAAAGACCCAAAGCAGTCTTTTCCACTAGAATCGTTGCAAATCATGCTGTAATGCCCGATTTAAAGAATTAGACCACCTTAAGAGATGTATGTAGCCTGCTCCAGAGAGAGAAAATCTGAACTATAAAATGCAAAATAATAGCATCATCTTTGCTTAGAATATTATAGAAGTAATCTGTGTTTATCACAGAATGCTCTCACTACAGAGCTATGACCAATCCCAGCATAACTTTTAGTGAATGTATTGGGATGATAAAGTATTATTTTCATAAAACAATACCTACTTTTGCGATTGTAAAATGATATCTTAAAGCATATATTATCTCTAACCTTCTCTGGCGATTTTTGCCTGGGGTGATTGGTACTAATTGTACTTTCTATTAAATAAAACATCTTACTAGCTCAGTCCTTACACCCTCTTTGCACTGCCTCTCTGCCTAATAAATCATGCACCTGAAGAATTACTTTCAATCCTACTAATCCTTGGCAGGAATAAAAACCCTATACCAATTTCCTGCCAAATGGAATTGTGAGAGTTGGTAAGTCACAAACACAAACATTTAAAAAAACACAGTTTGCTCTTAATTTTGAGGGGATGTAAATAGGTTTGGTGGGTGGGTGGGTGGCAGGGGAAACAACAGCTACCTGTAAGGATGATGCGTCGCTTGCATTGCTCTTCCACCACCCCTCGTCTTTTACCCAGCTGAGTAAAAGGCATTTCGAACATAAATCGGCGGATGTTGTGATTTCTTTCAAACTCCGTTTTTCTTTCCTGCAATTCCTTTTCTTCAAAATATGGAACTACGTGTGTAACTTGAATATAGGCATATTTTGAATCCAAATCCTTAGGATTTACCTTCAAAAAATTGTAGATAATACAATGCTCAGTTATGAATAGTTATTTATTAATTTAAGGCTTGATATAATACTTTCATGAGAACTAAAAACATACTAAGTTTGTTGAAAAATTGACATAAAAACCTTGATGTATTCAGTATATTACTAAACTCAGATTAGCTTTATTACAATTATTAAAACAAATGAAGATCTGTAAAGTCTTATTTTATTCTATTTAAATAATGGCAACAAATGATTCGATTTATTTATTAGGTCTACTGTACTTAGATTTTGTTACAGCTTCTTCAATTCTTATAAAATAATATGTGGTCCTACTTTGTCAGAATCCTGGATCATCCTGACGTTTTCAGATCCAAATTTATCTGAGTAGAGCTTTTGTAGCCTCTGGGAAATTTCTGAAAGAGACGTGAGCTTAGGTTCTTTGTAAATATATTCCTTTCCATCCTCATCTTCAAAGAATCCCTTTAGAAAAAAATAACACAGAATGGTAAAATTCTGATTATATCAATATTTAATATGCGATGCAATGTCAGTCTTTAATGTCAAGGATGAAGGAGAAAAAATATTGAAGATAAAGCAGTGGGGTTGCATTAAAATGAATACACACAGCTATATAGTGAATGTTGTAATTATATGTGATGTTAATGTTTTCAGGAACATACATTTTTTCCCCCAATATATTGTTTGTATGCCTGTTTCACATGCCAAAGCCCATGCTTAAAGAGTTTGTGTGATTTTGAAGTTTAACAAAATACTCTATAACATTTCATCATGTATGCAGTACAACCCAATTGTGTGGTTTTAAATCAAGGGTTAATTTAGCTGAATTATATCTTTTTTTAAGGAAATGCTATAAAACATCATTGTTCACATATTTGCTGATTTATTTATTTTGAATAGGTTCCATGGAAGGTGAAACAGGTGTTTTCATCTAGAAAGCAGATCTATTATTTTATAAATTACTGAAATAAATATCCGTATCTGAAAATGAAATGGTGCAGGGAATACAACATAGCATGTTTAAAATGCAGACTAAATTGACAACAATATCCACACCAGATTAAGCTTGTATGCAGTGATGTTTACTGCACTGCTCGCTTTAAAAAGCAATATTTGTAATTACCTCCACATCTGTTTCACTGTCTGTAAACTGGTATTGCTATAGTCATAAGAGACAATAGAATAAATGGAGTGTTATATGTTTCAGTCCTGTCATAATTTAATTTCTATCACCAACACACATGTATTCTCCAATAAGTGCACATACATATATACTTATATACACAATTTACTTTATTTGGTTGCAAATAAAGTATATATATATATCACGTTAAAATAGTGAGTATGCCTAAGTACAGAGGTATCTTTTCCAAGCGAAATTATACATTTTCACAAAAATTGAAACAAAGATCAGAAAAAAAAATCTTCTCCATATCAGAACACCAAATAATGTGCTTAATAATTTTATATTGATATTAGTAGAAAACTTACCGCTGCCTTAAGAAAGTAATCATAAAGAAAAAAGAAAAAGCATAAAGTTTACTGATGAAGAGATTGTCCTTTCCAGAATACAATTGTTAGTTCTATAAACATTAACTGAAAGTACATGCAAATAGAAATAGACACAACAGATTTCAAAAGCATACTTTTAGAATAGAGGTAGACCTTGCTTAACAACTGCCCTGTTTAGTGACCATTCAAAGTTACAATAGTTGTTGAAAAAGTAACCAATCCTTATGTTCATGATCATTGGAGCGGCCCTGCAATGGCATGATAAACATTTGGGCACTTTGCAATCAGCAGGAATTTATGTCCGTCAAGAACATATCACAGTAACGATTGCCACTTGTGCACTTCACAACCAACTTCCAACAAGCAGACTCTATGGTGAAGTTGGCAGCAAAATCTGATGTGTTGTCTCACTTAACAACCAGGGCGAGCTGTTTAATGACTGAACAAGAAGGGACGTATGTCCATCACAATCTTATGAAGTTTCATTTAGTGATTGCATCGCTTAGCGATATAGTTGCCAGTCCCAATTGTGGTTGCTAAGTGAGGGCTACCTGTATGTTGCATTCTTTCAGGTGTTTAACTGGCATTGAGCAAAAACTACAGCGGATAGTGCTCACCTGTCCAAAAAAGGCAACTCTGAAATACGTTCCCAACAATCTCTTTCCTGTGTGCATAACTTCGGTAACTTTGCTATAAGCCCGGTGCAATGTGTCGTACAGATGAGCTAATTTCTAAAAATAGATGGGAAATGTTTTTGTAAGTAAAGACATGAATACATTTGGGTTATTAGAAACAGAATAAAATGTAATATCTACTTAAGTTTTAAAAATTCAAAACTAGGTTTTCTTAGGCTAGAATAAAAAAGGGTTTCATGTTAAAATAACTTTTTAAATTACTAGCGGTGACATCTGTTGAAAAATCTAATGGTCCCAGTTTCATTAAATTAGGCAGGACTATTTACTGAAAAAATTAACTGTAATCATCTACAGTCTATAAAGATATACAGAAAAAAGATAGTCTTCTTAATGAGCTTTGACTATATGATAAACTATGCGCTCAATTATGAAGCCAACTCATTGCACTGCAGAATCCCCATGGACTGCCATAAGTGTGAATCAGTGCCGGAGCTGCATCTGGCATAACTTTGAAACACGTTGGTATGTAGCTTTGGGGGGGGGGAGTTGCTCGTTGTTTTGAACAGTTGTTAAATGGGCTGTCATTTCTCGAGGACTACTTGTATGGTCAGCTAGTCTTTGGAACTGGACGTTATTTTTTTACAACTTGAATGTACTACATCATTAAACAGTATAAAAGCAAGTCTCTAATGTAAAGATTTAAATTAATACCTCAAAATCTCTTCGTTTTTCATAAACAGGAATTATAAGTTTATATATATCAGCAATCAGTTCATAACGTTCGGCCTTCCAAAGACCATCTGCACATTGTTCCAATAATTCCATCAATATTTCCTAGTTACAGAAAGGATGACAAGCAAATTGTCATTATTAATAGAAATTAATCTGTACCAATTTTATGAAGAAAAAATAAAAAATATAGATGCATGTTGACAATATCTATTGATGCATCTGTCTACCTCATATTTAAGCACTAGCAATATACAGCAAATATTCTAATAAAATTTTGCTCTGATATTCAAGAAGCAAACAGGGATGTAAAATTAACATTCAAAATGTATTTGATTTATATTTTTAACTCAGTTTGATCTTTTTTTGATCAATATAATGCAGAACACCACATTCAATTTTTATTTTAATGTCAAATTTTTTTTCCATTTACCTCCATTCTCTTAGAAACAAAATGGCAGAATCATGGTTATAATACATATTAAATTAACTGATAACATTCATATCAGTGCATTTTTGTATTGGTTTATCATCAACTTGATATTCCTAGAACATATATATATATCTACCTTTAATAGGGTCTAGAGTTCATGTAATTATCATAAGATAAAGTTCATGAGTTAAGAGTACATGCAATAATTATCAGCTAAGCTAAGCAATTATTCCATATGTGGCAAAATGTAATAATCTGAAAATAAGCAGTAGTTTTTACAGAAAGATCAAATCCAGATATTTTTCTAGAATAATTGATAGCAATGTTGCTGTTATTTTCATTTAGGCAGCATGTTTACTTATTCATATAAACTATTTCTTGATCATATAATAGAAACTGTTTTAACATTCTTAAGTACAATGTAGCAAAACATGGGTGAAGCTCTATGCAGTATTAACAATGTGGAAATGTGAAATTTTCATATTTCTTACAAGTTGCATTAGTCTTACTTATCAAATCAGCTAATTAAATTGACATGATAGAAAATTACCAAGTTTTAGCTTGGTTTCTTTGTGGTTTCATTCTCTCAACTATGGAATATTATATATTATTTGTTATATTTGATAGTGAAAGATTTTAAGCTTGTTTTATAGTTTGTAAAAATGTGAGTTTTAAAGGATTTCATTGACTCTTCAGAGTCTCATTTTAATTTTTAAATCATTTTTCTAAAAACGTTTCCTGCCTTATGATTGTTTTCAGCAATAAATGTACAGCTTAGGAACTATAATAAATAAATGAATTTTAAAATGTAATGTTATTTGACAACCCTATTTGGGCTAGTCAATAAAACAGATATTTCAGAAATCAAGAAAATAAAAACAATAATGACTTGTAAGTATCTATAAACTAAGTTGGCATACTTCATTAAAGTGAACACCTTGCATCCCCACATCTTCCATCATTGAGGCCTCTTCATCTATATTCGGAGTGATTACTCTGAAGCTGCTACAACCTTGTCTAAACATTCCTAAACATATAGGAAAAAACATGAAGAAAAATGTACAAATTAATTTGAAACAATTAGGGAGAGAGAGAATGTAAATCCCACAGATGAATAAAAATGGTCTGATCACTACTGGTAAATAGTTCAGTTGTAAGGTTTGTATAATTGTGTCAGGATATATTTAAGAAGCGGTATGTATCAGATATTGGGAGTATTAAAACTATTTGTAACATTTTCTTCCAAAAAATGAGCAGTTCCAAGTGACTGCTGTTCTTGAAGAAGACTACAAAAGAATTATTTCATGGTAACAAGAACAGCAACAAGGAAATTTTGCCAAAGGACCTATCAGAAATGACCTTCCGAGTCTCAAGTCAATTCTACAAGGATACCTACTAGTTAAGTAACACTCCATGGTCTTTCAAGACTAAGACTGAACAATGGAAAGTCCTTTTACATGAGACAATTTGGTAGGTGGGTGGTAGGTGGGTAGTATTAAGGGTTCATCCCACCCAGAAATATACGTATTACGATGTTACTGTCATAGCCAGAATTGTGTGAATTGTCTCTGACATATCATGGAAGGGCTTTAAGCATTACAGCTGCACCATGTCGAAAAGTAGTTGTGAAAATAATGCCTCAGTTTTAGTTATTTTCCTGTAAATTCTATAGTTAATACATTTAAAAATATTTTACTGCCACAAAATAACAATGATGCATACCTTTCCGTAGAAGGTATTCAGCCACTAAAGCTGCTACATGAACATAACACATTGCTGCCTATATTATGAATAGAAAGAAAGGACAATTATGATACATTCGGGATTGTAAGGCTCAAGTAATGGAAGAGGCAAATAACGCTAAGCTGTTTATTTGTACAGGAATTTATTTCAGGAAAAAAAAAACACTATTTCCACAGATAAGAGCAGACTGTTCTTCAAAGGAAGTATAAGATAATGCAACTATCTCCTTAAATAGAAATGATGTTTCTCACATTTTAAACTTTCTTGCTGTAAAAAAAAAAAGATCAAATTACTTCAACTTTTAAAAATATTATGAAACAGTACTATGAGATAATTTTAAGGTACTTTCTTCTTGCTTACCTCTGAAAAATCTCCATTTTTAACATGAATTTTTGCCATGCTATCCAACCATGTTTTCCTCAGCTCAGGTGTACTAGCATAAGACTTTGCCAGACTATACTGAAGATCCACTAACATTTCTGGATCATTCTCATGTTCCTTCATTTGTGCAGTGGCCATTAGGACTGTACGGATACGTTTTGTCAGATCTTTTACATCAGAAGGGAAGGTAGTGTGCTATAATTGAAATAACATGATAAATAATGTGAGCATAGACAAGGGCCACATATTAGAAATTCAAATCATGCAGATATTCTAAATACATTTAAGGAACTTCATGTAAAGCTTCTCTTTGATTTGTTAGCTAACATATTTCCCAGTCTCACAGAGACTCCTGCAGTAAATAATCATAGTTGTACTTTCATTTACTATTATGCTGGGTTGTAAAGTTATAAATTAGTTCACAAACATTTGTCAGAGTTACAGAGAGTCAGGCATTTGCAGCACTGAAGATTTCAGCCAACAGCCCACATTCAATATCAGACTTCAAGGAATGAGACTGTGAAAGGTAAAGGACAGCGAAATGGAACCTTGACAAGAACAAATTTATCTTTGAATTTTCTCACTGTTTGGAGGTATTTAAGGCTACAAATGTCAAAGATTAACTTTGTCAATATGGTAAATTTCTCTCACTAGGATTGAATTTGAAACAGTTTTGAAAACCATAGGATGTAGTAAAACTGACTGTTCTACTATGGTTCAGACTGACATATAGTACTTGACATAAATCTTACATTTCTAGAAGTCTTATTCTGTTCCTTCCCCTCAAATACAAGAAGTTTACACTTACTTAACCACCTGGATAAAGGGAATAAACTTCTAATAGTAGTTTGCAAGTTCCAAGAACTTTTGAACCTCCTTCACATTACACGGTACTACCAGAGTAATGTAAATTGACAAATTTTACATTCTATGTTTTACAAACCTTAATATATTTGTCACTGTTTGCACAGTTATTAATAATGGAAAGAGACTGCTGAAATCTGGTTCCTCCAATTCCAGCAACATCTGCAATCAGCTGACTCACAGAAATGATAACCTATTAAGATGCAAAAAGCACACTTTTAGTTATTCATCAATATCCAAAATTCAAGAATTTGTAAATTATCTTACTTCAACTTGAAAGCATGCAGTATAAATATTGCTTTGAAAGCAATTTCAGCCAACAGCAATTGCTTTCAAAGCAATATTCATACCAGAAACTAGGGCATTTATTTTTCCCCACGCCACTTAACATTTATTTTTGCAAATGTCATTTCCACATTATCAAGACATATCAAATCTTACTTACTGAAATTACATTGTTACAATTTGAAGACAGAATTTAAAAATGGATAAAATAAATTAACTTTCCAAATGATATACAAGAAATTAAATATATACATGAAGTAATGCTAAGTAAGATCCTGGCCTCCTGAATATATCTGATCATAAACTCTGTATGCCAAATATCAAACTTGGGTTTCCTGCAATGAAATATCATAATGCAAGGCCTCCCTTCCCTTCTCCCAAAAAACTCCACAATCTTGCAAAAGAAATTGTGTGATCACTAAAATGTCAAGTAAGGTAGCCTATTATACCAAATAAAATCTATTCTGTAAACTGAATGTCAATACGTATCAAAATTCTCCCAAATGTTTACAAAGAATGATGTATATATAAAACTTAATGCTTGATTAATAATGTTATCCTCCAATATTTGTTGGATATGACAACAGAGCAACATCTGATAGAAAGTGTGTCTGTTTTCATGTATAGGTATGCACACTCATAATCTATGCATTTTCTCCATTTATTGTATGTTTTTGGTAAAGATAAGCTCTCAGTTTAAAATCTTCAAAAATTTAAAAATAAAGTCTCGTTGTTGTTGTTTTATGAAACAAGTGAAACAACAAAGTATACTAACCTGTAAATGTGTCCTTACAAATGATCTCTTTTTAGTATAATCAAAATTATTCTTCATTAAGAAGTAAAGGAGCTGGGAAGATTCAGTTCGAATTGAACTTAGTTTGGAATTACAGCACTTCAAAATTTCACAGCATAGTGAAGAACACATATCGGCTCGCCCTTCATAAAATGTAGAAGGGAACTGTAGAGTAGAAAAACCATTTATTCTGTTAAAACCAATTTAATAACACTAGGATGAAATAAACTCTTAATCCAAATAACATTCTTTATATTTCTAAATGTACTGTCATGTTTTCTAAAGTTGAACAAAATAAAAATAATGTGGGACATTAAACAGAAGAGAAATTAATTAGCAATAGCAATTAGCTTTCAGGCTTATATATCATCCCATAACACTTTGCAAAAATCTCTGGGCGATTTATAATGTAGAAGCATTATAAGAGCCTTGGTGGCGCAGAAGATAGGATGCAGTAATCGTAATTGCAGACTTCTGCTAACAGCCAGCTGCCTGTAATTT
>JAOYMU010000010.1:35321002-35343880 GCA_025802295.1 Psammodynastes pulverulentus
TGACTGGGGAACTCTGGGAGTTGAAGTCCACAAGTCTTAAAGCTGACAAGTTTGGACATCCCTGTTTTATGCTATTTGACAAAGTAATTGAATGTCACTTCTAGATCCGCAATTTGTTTTTGTTTTTTTAGAAGGAGTCGTAAAATCCTAAGTTTTAATCGTGTGAGGTTCACTTTGAATAAAAGCTATTGTAAGCCATCTATTCACTATCTCACAAAGCAATATCAGTTTCTTGCCTTTAATATCCACTTCTGAAATAAACAAATTAGTGAATTCTTTACACAAAAGCAATCAATTTTTGAAACCGAGAAAAATGATCCTTTTGTGGATGTGGACATGGAAGAAAATCTGTTAATGACAATGCAGACTCTGCCTCTCATATACATGGCATTTAAATGATTATTGTTTGTACAATAATGCCATGTACACATATTACATAATATACATATTATAACAATGGTTTTTGGTTATATGCCATAAATGTGCAGTAGATGTAGTTAACCAGAAATGTCTTCTTATAAATGGGGGGGGGGGACAGTTTAAATTAGAGGTGTCCAAATTCTTCAGTTTATTAACCCCTTCATGAAGTTTCAGATTGTTCACTGACCCTTAAACATTATATGAAAATGACTTATTAAATATTATTTAATAATAATGAGCCATGGTGGTGCAGTGGTTAGAGTGCAGTACTGCAGGCTATTCTGCTGACTGCTGGCTGCCTGCAATTTGGCAGTTCAAATCTCACCAGCCTCAAGGTTGATTCAGCCTTCCATCCTTCCAAGGTGGGTTAAATGAGGATCCAGATTGTTGGGGGTAAGATGCTGACTCCGTAAATCACTTAGAAAAGGCTGTAAAGCACTATAAAGTGTTATATAAATCGAAGCGCTATTGCTAATATAGCATTGAATTGTCCTGCAGCGAGTTGTCCTAGACCAAATGCATCAAACCTACTCACATAATGGGCTGTATCATGACGTACCACTTTGTGGAGCTGGGGTGGATGGAGCCTGCGCGGGCCATATCCTTGCAAGGTCAGTAAAATGAGGACCCAGATTGTGGGGGCAATAGGCTGACTCTGTAAATCGCTTAGAGAGGGCTGTAAAGCACTGTAAAACAGTAGCTATTGCTATTCAATCAGTCTATCCCAGGTGTCTGATGGATGTTTTAGAGAAACATTTGGGTTGTTTCTGAGCATTGGGTATGCGGTTCACCTGAGGCCTTAGTCTTTGCCTGGAACGAGAGTATGGCAAAGGCCCTCAGATAGATCACATGTGTAAGAACTCTGCGCATAGGTATCCTGGAGTGCCACCTGGATGATGAAGCCTCATAAAAATCCCTAGAATGCCTCTGGAGGAAAACTAAGAGTGAACTCAACTAAACATAGTAAAAACCTTTGTAAAGGCTGAACTTGTGGCAATAAAGGCAACAAAACATAATTATTTCATCTGAAAAAAACCGTCTGATGGTCTTGTTTAAAGTGACCCGATTCCTCCTGGCCAAGGAGAAACCAGGGAACATATAAGAGACATTGTGAGGATTATTCCAGGCATCTGTTGGATAAACTTGCTTGGATTTTCTCACAGCAAAAGTCTGGTTGTCTCAAGTCAAAGTCCTATGGAGTTGACTGAGGCATAGTCTTGTTCGGTTATTTGCGAAGAGTTGGCCTGATGAATTTTAAGACTATGAGTTCAGCTGCCTGTACTTTAGATCCATGTCATTTCTGGTTGGTTGGTTATGTTTTGTGGCAGTTCTCTTTTTTCAAGGTTGGTTCCAGCTGGTGTTGGTGACAGTAGAGAGAGATCTAGCCATAGATTTTAAAGAAGAGATATGCATTTGTCTGAAATGAGCAGGGGATTGGATTAGAAGATCTCCAAGGTCCTTCCCAATGCTGTTATTCTGTTACTCTTTGCAGGTTACCACAGGGCTCAACTGTCTTGCCCTCATTTTCAACATCTACATGAAACTTCCAGTGAGATCATTAGATAGAACAATGTTCTGATACATTCAGTTACATACCTCTGCCTTGGGCAAATTAAGTGAGCTCTGAACTTGGTTGTTTGCTTGCAGATGTTTTAGGATAGCCATTGCTATTGGCACTGCTGATGTTACCTAGACGGGTAATGAAATGTCAACAAGCAAATAACCAAGCTCAGAAAGCACCAAGGATCCTACAATTCAAACCTGAGCAATACACATTGTCTTCTGTTGCAACTCAGTGAAGCCACTGAGTTTATTTCCCAATGTTTGGAAGGTGTGAGGGACTGAACGAGAAGGCTGCAGCTCAACCAAGGCAGGAATAAATAACTATGGGCTTTGAGGCCTCCTGCATCTTTTTTATTTTGAATGGAATGGTAACATTCCCACTGACTCTCTGTGCAATTTAGGAAATCCTCTTAGATGCATGACTCCTGTGAGGAGCAAGTGGCAGCTATAGCTAGAAAGGTCTTTGCCCTGATCCATCTTATGTGACAATTGTGCCCAAGTGGCCCAGAATGCAGTGATGTGGTCAGTTTGGGATGTTGTATAATACATTATTGCAATACCGCTGCTCTATGAGCTGAATTGGGTCCCAGTTATGTTCCGGATACAATTCAAGTGCTGTGTGTCACCCATAAATACCTCGATGGCATAGTACTGAGTTATTTGAGGGATCACCTGCCTCCAATTGTTTCTGCTAAACCTCCCAGAACTAACAGAGTAGACATGCTCCAACTCCCTTGATTAAAGGAGAGTCATCTAACGCAGGGGTCTCCAACCCCCGGGCAATGGCCCACTACTGGGTATTGAGCCTTTCAGAACTGGGCTGTGGAAGTGGTGGGGGATGCGCCCCCAAATGGAGATGCACATGCTTGACTGCCACTTGCACAGAGCCATCCCCTCCCCTCTGCCAGTACACAAAGTTGAAAAGATTGGGGAACTCTGATCTAAAAGAATCCAGCAAATGTGTTTTATTTGTTATAGTGTCTGCTCTATGGAATATCATTCCACTCAGAAATAATGTGGACCACCACAAAGAGTATGATTTGGTCATGTAGAAAGAATGATCAAATTGCAAAAGAAATGTATGAATGAATTGAGAGGAAGAAGAAAACTGAGAAAGATGGATTTTGGTAGAAACCCTCAAAGCAATTTCATCAAGAATTTTGAAGAATAAAAGCAGTATATGGACATAGTGAAAGCAAGGATAAGAATAGAGAGATATAAAACAAATCTATCAAAGAGACTTAGTGTAAGCCATTTTTAGCTAGGTTTCCTTTTTTTCCTCTTACACCCTGGCCTTTAATTTATTTTATTTTCTATTTCTTCCTCTCTTTTTTTTCTACTCAATGCTGTGCACTCTAAAAGGGAATGTGACAGAAATATATGATTTATATTTGTGTGGGTATATGTATATATGTCATCATCATCATCATTTTAGCCATTGTCTATCTACTGCAGGATGAAGGCCTCTTTTGCATGTTTCTAATCAATACGGTATGTGTATATATACATACATACATACATACATTATTTCAGCAAGGTGCCTGATCTTGACTTGCTATTTTATTTTAGTCAGAAACTTTAATTAAAACTAAATCTAAACTTTTAGGTTTAGAAAAACTTTAAAAATTAAATTTAAGAAATTTTAATGAGACGTTCGAATAATAAAAGCAGTATATGGACATAGTGAGACCGAGGATAGTTTACAACGATAGATAGATATGGAAAAATCTAGCAAATAGTCTTGGTGTACACCACTTTTAATTAGGTTTCCTTTTCTTTTTCTAAACTCTGGGCTTTAATTTCTTTCTTTTATTATTTCTTCCTGTTTTAAAT
Source organism: Psammodynastes pulverulentus (assembly GCA_025802295.1). NCBI lineage: Eukaryota > Metazoa > Chordata > Lepidosauria > Squamata > Psammodynastidae > Psammodynastes > Psammodynastes pulverulentus. Next base: position 35,324,819 of record JAOYMU010000010.1, read on the forward strand.
GTTCTTGCTCAGTGCTGTATACCCTAAAAATGAATATGACAGGAATATGAGAGTGTATAAGTTTGGGAGTCTATGTATATATGCATGAGTTATTTCAGCAAACTGCCTGTTCTTAACTTGATATTTTCTGTTATTAAAAAAATTGTTTATTGAATGCTCTTCTTAGTAATAAAATTGAAGTATTTCCAGAGGTGATTATTTCAAGCTGTTTCAACAAAATCTGACTGTAACCTCATTTTCTTACCATTGTCTACAGAAATTCCAAGCAAACTTGATATTTTCCTCACACTGAAAACACAGAAAAAGTCACTTAATTACTGTGTGCTTCTTCACATCCACACTAAATCATGGACTTTACATTTTCACAGTATTTTCAAACTACTGCAAAAGGTTTCTCTTAAACTCTATGTCAAAACATGGTCACATAATCAACTAAGCACATTTCCCCATTTTAAGAGGACTCAGGAGAAACTGTAAACTGACACAATTCCCAGCAGCATTGGACACAATAAAAAGCTTTCAAGGTGAACACCACAGAATGTAAATACATAATTTCCAAGTCTGTAAAGAGTGTTTTTGATAGGTATGTATGTCAACCATGTTTAACATTGTGTTTGCCTTTGGTGTTACTGCTGTCCGGTGAGCAGATTCATTTTTTAGTTTGACCTAGAAAACTAAAGTCCATGACATGCTCTGGTGTGGGTTTTGACCTGCCCCTGGTGTTGTGGTACCAGATGAGATTTCAGCTGTTATGATGTCATGGAACTTACTGTGGCTAAATGAGAGAGAGTTATCCAGGCTGCTCAGCTGCTGTAATCTGGCATGCATCATCCCTGTTCTGTTACGGGAAACAGGCAATGTCTGAGATTTTCGATCATGAACTATGGATCCCAACCCCTCCTGGTTCCTGCAAGATGAGTGAAATTGGACAGAAGCAAAAGTTAAACTTGTTGCACTGCAGCATGAGAGGGAGAGAGTTAGTTAAGCAGCTCAAGCAAAAAAATCCACTAGAGTATGAAAGTACAAAGTAGCTTCTTGTGTTTTCAGTTAATGTCCATGTGAACAAATCTAGCCAGCCAAAGCAATTATATATGGCCCACACTATATAGAGAAGGTGGCCCATAAAATTTAATTCCCAACTGGAAATGTTGGATGGTCTTTTAAAATTTTTAAATGTTGGATGGTTTTCAGATAGTCAGCCACGGTAGTCTTTAAAACCAGACTCAGTCAACAAAGATTAACTGTTTGACCAGTCGGTCCTCAGTTGTTTTGCATTGATTAGCACAAATAAGAAGTATTTTGCAAGCATCGTAGGAGGTTGTTTAAGTTAAAATAATGTAAAAGTTAAAATATATTGTGGGTCATACACATTTGTGAAAAGAAGTTAAAGGAAAGTCAACAGGTTTTTAATAAGCACACATGCAATTAAAGCAGAATTACGTGAAAAATGCTAACACCTATATCTTACCAGGCAGGAAGGGAGTAGAGCCATATATTTTGTTAAACTTGCCAGCAATCAAATGAAGGAAATAAGAAAATGATCTGAGTTAGCAATCAGTACAGACTAACCTCCTAGTGTGTACCACCACCAGAGCTGACAAGAAACGAAAACCAATACCAGAATTACACACTTCTCTGTTACTCTTAACTATAGGGTGTGTAAATATTGCATGCAATATCTTTGCTAATACATTCCTTTGGTGCATTTCAAAGTGTAGTTAATATTTGTTTGTGAATTTCTTTCAAACCCCACAAAATCAGAAAAACATGCATGTTTTTAATTTTAATTTCAATATTATCACATGCTGTCTGGATGATATATTTTCTGTGCAATAGCCATTATTGTAATTAAATAAATATTTTTTTTCCCCTTTTTGCAATACAAGAACAAATCGAGGGAAAGATAGATTGAATTCACAGAAATTATTATTATATTTTAATACAGATAGTCCTCAACTTACAACCATAATTGAGGCCAAAATTTATGTTGTTAAGTGAGATATTTGTTTTGTCCCATTTTACGACCTTTCTTGTCACAGTTGTTAAGTGAATCACTGCAGTTGGTAAGTTAGTAACATGGTTGTTAAGTGAATCTGTCTTCTCCATTGACTGCTTGTCTGAAGGTTGCAAAAGGTGAACACATGGCTTCAGGATATTGCAACTATCATAAGCATGAACTAGTCACTAAGCATCTGAATTTTAGACATATGATCCAAAATGGAGATGCTGCAAAGGTTGTAAGTGTGAAAAATGGTCATAAGTTACTTTTTTCAGTGCCGTTATAACTTTAAACGCTCACTAAATGAATTGTTGTAAGTCGAGGACTACCTGTATACAATATGATAATGCAATAATTACAATGATTTGAGTCCACTGTGCTCTCACCCCAAATTTTATCAGCACAAACATTTACAGACCCAATTTCACAATCAGGAAGTATGAAGTCTGAATGCAAATCTGTTATCTTGAATTTACAACTTGAGATTGCAGGTAAAAAGCTCTAGTGTTGGAAACCAGAAATTATTTATGTATTAAATTTTTATGCTGCTCATCTCAATATTCAAAGCGGCTTACAATACTAGAATGTAAACATTGGGTACCCTAAATATTTTTGGGATGGTCTACACCTGCAATCTGAAGTCATAATGCTAATTTGGCATATCTGCAATTTCATAAAAACAGGCTTATGAAGCAAACAAACAGTTTCTATTTTCAAATAATAGTTAACTTCAGAAAACAGTAAATTCTTGCATCGTTATTCTTCCTCACACTTTCAACAAATTGACATTTGTAAAGAAAAACAAAAAAAATCAGCAAAAATTCAGATAGGATTGTTTAAATATATTTGAGCACAAGAAATAAAAAAGAAAGAAAGAAAGCAATGCATGTTTGTATTCAGTATATCCAAACTAAGTCCTTAGAAAGTGGAGTGGGCTCTCAGCAGTGTCACTGTCAGTTCCACCACTTCCCAGTTGGATGACAACTAATGAGATGGCAGGAGATTGGATATGAGAGAAAATCCATGCTTCATTGAGTAAGGGGGTATTCCCATTACTTCTGAAGAAGATGGTGGTGTGCCCCCTGCTCAAGAAGCTGATGTTCAATCCAATTGTTTTGGGTAACTTTTGATGTGTCTGCAAATAACAGTTTTCTTCCAAATTATCCAAGGAGGCTAATTTTTCAACATTAAAATGCTCTACTATTTTATTTATTTAATTAATTAAGTAAATTGATATCAAAGCATAAAATATCAGCCCTAACAGTGGTCAGGAATGGGAGACATATATGAGATTCTCTCAAACTTCCAAAAGTGCCAAGAGAATACATAAAGCAGAATGAACAATTTAATTCAGGTATCAAATACTGTATAACTACTTTTCTTAGCCAAATATTCTGTAATCTTTACAGCTACAATAACAATTAACAAAAAATTCGTGTGACATCAAAGAATGTCAAGGTGGAACCAAAATACATTCAGGAGCCACAGATAACATGTCAGATACTAAGTCTAATTACTTACCTCTTTCTTGATATGCATTTTCACAATGTTAGATGTTAGTCAATAATCAAGTTTTAAAGCATTTTGTTGCAATAAAATAACACACTTGACTTATACACATTACCTGGCAATGTATCGCTTCCCCATGTACTGGAATTGATGCAAGCATACTCTGAAAGAAGACAGTAAGAATTAGTATAGATGCTATCTTCAAATATTAAATGCTAGCCATATACTGTAATACTGGGCTGATGGAAGGAATCAGGTACAAAAATGAGATACATTTCATTCAGTCTTCATCACAGTTTTCCTTATTATCATTATTCTTTAAGAATGACTGAATGGATAAATTCATTATTTTAGGTTTCTGAATTAAGACTTTTTATATTCTTGAAATATTTTCTATAGACACTACTGGGATTATAATAAACCCAATGATTATTAATTAAAATATTAATAATATTAAGATGGGTTTCAATGTTCAAATGTTCAGGATACTTTATACCTACATAATGTACAGCAAAAAGAGGTGTTGGCCTAAATGAAAATAATGAAAGGAGATCAGCGAAATAAATTTCATACTGAATTTCAGAAGGACATAAACTAAAGGAGATTGATCATGGAAGCATAATGGAAACACCAACACCCCCCAAATAAGGTCAACATGGGTGTGGCACAGAGTAGAGAGCAAAAAAGAAGTCACCCTGATTTAGTTTACCTAGTCCTGGTTAACTATCCACAAACTGCTAATGTTAGAGCCAAAATAAAGGATAGATCATATTCTATCTCTTGAATCTGAGATTACCTCATCATGTAGGTACTTTTAAAACTGAAATGTTTATGATATTACAACATCATATACAATATTTAGAGAGCCAGTTTGGTATAGTAGTTAAGGTATCAGGCTAGAAACCGGAGCCTGTGAGTTCCAGCCCCACCTTAGGCACAAAGATAGTTGGATAACTTTGGGCCAGTCACTCATTCTCAGCCCTAGGAAGGAGGTAATGGTAAACTATTTCCAAAAAACCTTGCCAAGGAAACTGTAGGGACTTGTCCAGGCAATCTTCAAGAATAGCACACAAATTAACAGAAATAGCAATAGCACTTAGATTTCACAGTGCTTTACACCCTTTCTAAGTGATTTACAGAGTCAGCATATTGCCCCCAACAATCTGGTCTTCATTTTACTGACCTCTGAGGGATGGAAGGCTGAGTCAACCATGAGCCTATAAGACTCGCAGTCAGCAGAATTAGCCTGCAATACTGCATTCTAACCATTGCGCCACCAAACAAATACAATATTTATCTTGAATTTTACATATAAGATTTATATTGTGCTGCTAATAGGGTAGGTGTACAATATATTTAAACTTACTCCGTAATAGTAAAAAAATCCATAAGTTCTGATGTTGAGGCCTTGTTCCAATATGTAAACAAAGCATCTACAAAGTATAAGAAAATAAAGCTGTAATTAGAGCAATTATTTTTAAATTTAAGGAGCTAAAAAGAAGCTATAATTCTGCTAAATAACGTGAATCCTGTGTTAAAAGTACAGTACTTACTAATGAATTTTGAGTATGGCATGTATGTACAATATAGATACCTTTACTAAATAGTTAAGAACCAAATTCAAACTCTTCTCCAGAAACAAGTTGAGTTTCTGTGCTACTGAAGACTGAGCAGAATTTATTACTGATTGACCAAGACCACCGGTACTCAAGACAGTTTTAGACTTGAAGTTGACAATAATACAAAGTTAAACAAATCAGTTTCTGAGTATCGGTGGTTTTGATCAATCAGTAATAAATTATTATTAAATTATTCAAAGTGCCATAGAGCGGATATTCATGGAGTAATGATTTTTATACTTATGTAGGAATATATATATATAAGAAGTGTTGGGGACTGTATGGAATATAGTTATAATAGCGACAGAACTGTTAATTTTGATTCTGAGAATAAATTAAATTACCATTGGGATTATAGTCTGTGGACACCCATAAATATCCTTGAATCTGATTATCCTCAGCAACATTGAGAACTCAAGTAGAATAACGGAGAATAACCACTAATGCAAATTGCTGATATCCTAAATGAATAGACTTGAACCATACTTGCAGATACACAGTAGATGTGCTATTAATATTGGAATCTGACAAATGTCAGAATTCCAGAATCTTGATATTTTAGTGCTGAGGAATTAGTCACTCCAAATCTTCGAATTTTCCGCTGCAATTGATCTGGAAGTAACTGGTACCAAAAATGAGGTTGGAACAATACCAAAGAAATAAATAACGCATCAACACATTTGCGTGTGTGTGTCTGCGCACACATGTGCATTACAGTGGCTAAAAAAAAGAGAGAGTTAATATGAGAAACTTAACGCTCAGCTTTGCAGAGTTGTAAGGGAGGGGATCCTTTCTTGCCCCAAGCAGCATACACAGGTATCCAAAGGTTACTCCAAATGTATTATGAAAAATATAAGTTTCCTTTACCGTCTGTCATGCTTTTTAAAACATGAAGAAAGCACATCAGTAAACTCCTTATCTCAGCTTGATCAAGTTTATCACAACGGACAACAGAACTTCCTGCAATGCAAGCTTGCTGGTTCTGAAAAACAAGGCATTTAAATATTAACATAAAAAAATAATGCAAGCATCCCAATCTCTCAAAAAGAAGATACAATTATATTCTAACACTCATATGAGAACAATACAGATGGTTATAAAATTCAGCATACCAAAAAACTGGACAAAACTGAATTTTATTTTATTGCTATGTGTTTACATGTTTCCTATATCAAATTTCCTTAAATATAATGATATTTATAATGATATAAATATGTGATTGTATTTAATAATGAGCATGTTTTTCTGGGTTATTTTCCTACATTTGCAAGGCTGAAAGCATCCATCTATCATCCAACCTTGGATGCTCTTTCATATAAAATTCTAGATTTGTAATATTACCTTTGTATTTATTTTACTAATTTGTTAAAACAATTTTTCTTTCTCCACACTCCTGTAGAGTTGAGAAAGAATGACGGGCAGAAAGTCCACCCAATAAAAATGGACTTGAAGCAGGACATTTCCATTCCTAATTCACCACGTTAATCACTGCCCTTCTAAAAAAAGTGCTTGCTTTAAAATAGTCAAGGATTTTTCTTCCCTACATTTTATAACAGAATAACAGAATTGGAAGGGACCTTGGAGGTCTTCTAATCCAACCCGCTGCTCAAGCAGGAGACCCAATACCAATCTAGACAAGTGGCTGTCCAGTCTCTTCTTAAAAGCCTCCAGTGATGAAGCACCCACAACCTCTGAAGGCAAGCCATTCCACTGGTTAACTGTTCCCACTGTTAGTACATTTCTCCTTAGTTCTAGGTTGTTTCTCTCCTTGATTAGTTTCCATCTACTGCTTCGTATCTTGCCTTCAGAAATTGCTTTGGAAAATAGGTTGACTCCCTCTTCTTTGTGGCAGCCCTTCAAACACTGAAACATTGCTATCATGTCACTCCTAGTCCTTCTTTTCAGTAGACTAGACAAACCCAACTCCTGCAACCATCCATAAGTTTTAGCCCACAGCTGCCTAATTATCGCTGTTGCTCTTTTCTGCAATCTTTTCAGAGTCTTTACATCTTTTTTATAACATGGTGACCAAAACTGGATGCAGTATTCCAAGTGTGGTCTTACTAAGGCTTTATAAAACAATACTAATACTTCATGTGATCTTGATTCTATCCTTTCTGTTAATAGAATCAAGATCAACATATATTCAAATTATATTTGAATACAAAAGTCTTCCCCCAATGTAGCCTGGCCCCTTTCCAGCAAACATTTTTAATTCCTTCTATATCTGTTCTCTAATTGCCACACCTCTTTTTCTAGTTATCTGCTCTTGTCTTTCAGCATTTTTCTCAAAGAATCAAGGCACTCAAGGAGAGACTGATATGTCTAAGAGGATGAGTACCAATCTGATCCAAAGACTAACAATTCCCTACCCATAATCTATAGATCAACGCATAACTAAATTTTTATGTATTTCGTATGTAACTGTGAGCTGTTAATTTTGAATTGCATATTTCATTTGCAAACCCAGAAATATATACACACAAAATACCAGTCAGTGCAAGGTGGAATTATACATTATAAACAAAGCACAAAAAACATGAAGAACAAAAAGAATCCACCATAATTATTCACAAACATTGTAAGATTTACTTCAGTAGGTAACTCAGAATACTGACAGAGATGTTCACAACACAGTATAAAAACTTGCAAGATAAAGACAGTTTGACAAAATCCAGTTCAAGCACATATGTGCTTCAAATAATATATTTAGAACAAAGTTTTTTAATCCTTCATTTGTCTCCCCTCATGAATTTGGATTTATTTCAATTTGGATTATCTTTGTTTTCAGTGATTATTTTTTTATTCTATCATTGTTCTGATATACTTATTTTTATTATGTTTTTGTTGAAGTTTTATGCTGTCCAGAATGTTAGTTAGTTAGTTCACTTTATTGTCATTGTACCTCGTACAACGAAATTAAATACCTTCTTCAGTGTACATGTACAGTGTACAATGTTGAGTGGATTGGGAAAAATTCTCATGTTTAAACAAATACATTAATTTTTCTTTTTAGCTTGAGGATGAAATTATGCTTCTGAGGTAACCAACAGTCTCTTTCCTCTATGCTGTAACTGTTTCCTACTATATTTGGTGCTGGAAGAAAACTTTGTCCTCTATCTTGCACCAACTGAAGAAATTTAACTTAAATATATCAACAGGTAAGATAAAAATACCAAAGAGGCTATAACATCAATTAGTAAAGCTAACTACCACTCTGAAAGCATATTAAAAAAAACATTTTAAAAGTTAGAAAATCTTAATACTACAGTCAATTGTTTCACATTAGAAATTAATCCATTAGCAAGAAGGGAATAGATTTAATGACAATTTTACAATGTGCTAGAAGCAGTTTTAAAAAGATATTTAAAAATATAATTTTGTTTTATTTACATTTCTGTATATGATTTTGTTTTATTTATGTTTCCATATACATACATATATATGGTTTTATTTATTTATTATTTGAGCTATTTTCTCTTTTAAAAATCTGCTTCGTTGGTTTAGCAAAATTGTCAGGACTCACTGCACTCTTACAGTCAAAACAACCAAGCAACCACAAAAAAACCCAAATTCTACTTGTAATGGAAGAGTTGCATGAAAATTTCTCTCTGGTAAGGACAGAGCTGTCAGTACTGAAAAATCCACTGTGACCCGTTTTTTCTTGGATGATAAATAGCGCTCTTCTACTCCACTTTTATACACTGCAGATGAAGAATGTCTCCTGAGCGGTTTTTCTCTCTGCCACAAGGCAGGTCAAGGAGAAAATTGATTAAACCAATGTTTTTTTAGTGTACAAGAATTAAGTCCTAATGCTAAAAGTAAAATGCCAAATAAAGGATAACTGTATATTATTATATCAACCAAGTTATGCTTAGGCAATCAATCTGTAATATTTAATGACTATATTTGTGCCACTGAAGACTTAATACATGTTTTATTAAAAAGGTAAAAATACTATGTTGACACTTTTTAAAAACATATTGTTCCTTTTGCAAGGTTTTTAGAATTAAGACAGAAATATGTCACACACACAAATTAAAGGGATTGGCTGTAATATATTGTAAATGTGATATTTTTCTAACTGAAAATGTACTTAAATGTGTGTAAGACTATGTAACTGTAGCATACACAGTTTCTTATTTATTACAGAAACAGTTAGTCTTTCTTTCTCCTTGGCAGAAACTATTTAATTATTTCAATCTAATTGAATTGGCCACTCAGCTCAACTTAATGACTTTATTTATTAAATTTAGATACTGCCCATCTCACTCACAGAGTGACTTTGAGAATCTAACAATGTTAAAAAAAAATGTAAAAAACGAAAAAAAACCCAACATGCATAGAATCAGCAGCTGAGTTAACAAACAGACCTATCAGTCAGAAGTCAACATAACCAATGGGGTTAATATAACCAATTGGGAAGTCAGGAGGTGCTCCTGATTTCCCAATTTGGTGACAAATCCTTGTTTGTATGAAAGGCTGACTGTTTTGACACTTGTAACAGAACAAGAAAATGCTGTATATTTTGTAAATACGAACAAATGCATTAGAAGTTCATACCTTGTCTAGATAATTGTTCTTTTCACCATGTTTTTCTGAGAGACTATTTCCTGAGTCTGTACTTATAAGAGAGCCTCTTGAATCTGCATTTCTCACATAATTAACATTAGGAGTGGAACAAGTGTATGGGGGTGCTGAATAATGAAATGTACAAAAAAGATGTGTTACACTTTCAACTGATAAAGTATTCCAGAAAAACAGAAATTCAAAAAATATTTTTTTCACAGTGATGTATTTCTATCATCTTCTGTACCCAGTCTAGCAATACCCACTGTTATTGGAAGGCTTAACTTACTTTTACCTCATCCCACAAGTTTTACTTGACTTAACATTTCCCTCAATCATGCATAAGTCAGGGATAAATAGTTGGCCTGTGTATGTTGAAATAGAGTTGAGGGAGTATCAGGGTTAGGTATATATTTAATACTAATGATAAAAAATGAGTAACATGGCATTATCAATGGGAGAAATAGAACCTCATAATGACACTGCTCCATTTTCAGTTATTGAAAGAAAGTTATTGCTTCATATTTACTTTTAGGACTTGAAATCAAATAGTCGTATGTCCCATTTTCTCCTGCCAAATACAGTACTTGATTTCAACCTCATAATCAAGTGAAGAAGTAAATTAGCCTCCTAGAGAGTCAAATGTGGCCCTAGTCAAAAGCTTCACAGCAATATGAGAACTTAAGACGTTGTATCCCAACTTCAGTCATTATAGTTATTGATTTTATTTCACATAAGCATGTATGTTACAAGTCGCTAAAAGCTCTATTTAAAAGTTTCTGAATTCCGTATATGGTTACCAATGCCTGATATAGCACCAAACAAATCTTTCTGGAGGCTGCTGTCAAGGGCATTCACAGATTTTTGTGGAGTCATCAATGGATTTGCAGCTGGTAAATTAAGTGATTCATCCTTTGTACCCTGTTAAAGAGATGCAAAACATTTTTTAATCCTTTGGTATGTTTAATTTTTATATTAAAGAGATATTTGCGCACTGAGATTTCTGACAGCTTTATTAAAAAAATATATGCTTACACTGCTAGGAGCATTGATAGGGAAGGGTGAAATATCCTTGACATCAATTCGATGAACGTTTTCTATCAGTAGACCAAATATTGGCAGATACAAGGTAGCTATCCTCGCTTGATGACTCTGTAAAAGATTATTTAAGTTCATTATTAAACCAAAGTAAAAGCACATTAAATGTCCATAAATTTGACCAGATGTCTTCCAGTTTTAAGTTGTTCATTTAGTTATAACCATCAGGGGTTTGACGTTTAACACTGAGAATTCACATTAATGCATAGTTACCAGAGAAGGATTTTAAATTAGATTAATGGATGTATATCTCTATATTCCTTGTTACCAGTAGCCAATCTGATTAAATGCTTTAAGAGGTCAACACATTTTTAGTTCCTAACATCAGTGAGATTCAAGTAACTTGGAGTGCTGAAGTGATAGCGTTTACCAGATGCGGGAAAGAGAGTAGATAATTATTCAATGGCCTGAGGAAAAGCAGTAGAAGAATCCTATCCAAATTTAAGTTTAAAGAGTATAGCTAAAACTATGTTGAGTATTCTTCTAGAGCAAATGGCAAGTTTAATGCTTACTCAATTATTGGGTTACTTTGTAAATAAATATTATATTGTCTGTTCATAATAAATTCTTCTATAATATGAGAATCCATAAAAGTTAAAATTTCATGAGTAATTTGTGCTGTCATTTTATTATTTACTTATTTATTAAATTTATCCATTGCCTATCTTGCCGTGGGCAGTTTATAACAGTAATAAAAAAGGAAGAAAAGGAAAGGAAACAGAAGTTAAAACCCTCCCAACAAAATAATGAAAAAGAAACACAATGAGAATACTACATCAATATTATATTACTCCCTCTTCCCCAATTTCTATCGCCAAATAAAAAGCATAAATACAATATATGTAAGCATGTTAAATAAAATAAATCAACAAATTATAAACAAACTGAATAATTTTTACTACTGTTCTATGGAATAAATAAGTAGTCTCTCCTGAATGGGAGAAATATTAGGGCCAATTTGATTCCTTTGTTAATGATGTCTGATAATCTACTGTCTAAAATAAATGCTTTAGTTTTAAGTGAAAATTCCAGAAATGTATAATGTTTTGAATACTTTTCAGATATTTCTATATCTCTGTAAATACATAGGACTATTCTTTTATTATTGAGTTTTGTCCTTTGGATGGCAATACATTAGATGTTAAAACCAATCAGCTCTTTCCCCTTCATTGTAGGGTATTATCAGTTTATCGATATTGCAAACAAATTAGGATGTTACAGATTTAGAAAGCTCTCTACAAGGACAAGACAGTAAATATTTCAAGATTTTGAATAGCATAACATTTATTATTTTGAAAGATCTGGGATTCTATTTCAAATTCAAAAGATAGCAAATTTAGTCTGGTAAGAACTGATATCAGGCAAAAGATTTCCTAATAATCATTTTCAGAGGGAACATTAAATAAGGGCACAAGAAGGGATTTGGACATTCTGTAAGCCTCCTACTAAGTACAATGTTTAAATCACAGCAGTGCAGATCTACTACATATACTTTATACAGTGAATGGAGAACCCAATAGTGCCTAGAACATCTTTACCATTAGAGCACAACAGTACATGGGGCTGTGGAATTAGACCGTCTGTAAAAATTTCTCTGAATTCTCAATGTAATTAGAATCTTCTGTACATAAAGATATTAATAATTAACTTTAGAAAGTAAACATTTTGGCAATTTGCTTACCTTTAAAGCGTATCTGTCATCAAAAGAATGTTTTATCATTAGATTCTTCAAAACTCCAATTGCAATTTGTCGTATCTCTCTGAATTCTTGCAATGCATTTCCCACCTCTCTGAGAAGCAGTCCCACCAAAAAGTGATGCTTGCAGAAGTCATCTGATAAGGAATAGTCCAGCTGAAGATCTGAAATCAAGCATCATACAGTTTTATTTTATTTTATTTTTATGCTGGTCTTCCTCTTAGATGAGTCCAGAAAGTCTGAATGGGTATAAAATAAGACTGAAAAATCATCACAATAAATTCATCAAAGCCTACAAACACAGACACTTAGACACATACGCACACAGCCCATTTAAAAAATGACATAATTTTAGAAAAAGAGAAAAGCGGATAAATAACAATGTTCGTATGAACCCTGGTATGATTAAACGGCTGTAGGTGAACCTTTGTAAGAGGGATTGTCTGTGGGCGGATGGGGGGTTAGGTCTCTGTATCTGGGAGTTTATCATCTTTGGTCCTGGATGGGGTTGCATTATCCTAGACAGACCCAGTGCGAAATCTGGAAATGTTCTCCTGGACTCGGGGCTCCTGCTCAAACAGCAGGTGATAGTTGTGGCTAGGAGGTCCTTTCCTTAACTTGGTGCTGCGTGCCAGTTACACCACTTGCATATATTCTCACCTGTGTTATCCCTGACTTCTAGGTTCTCTAGCAAATGCTACAATAAAGAACATCCTGCATTTTATTTTTTTTCAGTTTATTGTGACAATTTATGCATTTTCATTTTGTTTCCAAACATATGTCATGTTTTAAATGTTTCTTTTAATAAACTCTAGCATGACTCAAATATGAAATTCCTGCATTTGCTTCTCTATACACATTATTATAAAATCAAAGTTTATAATTGGGAAAAACACTTCACACCTACCTCCAGGAATATCATACGACTCCACTGTAAGGAAAGCTAATTCAAAGAAAAAAAGAAGCAAAGATAGACGAAAACTAGCATATTGTCGTTGACTGCCCTCATGCCTAACAAAGAAAGTAAGAAACTGAATTACATATTAAATTACCTATGTTTTTTTACTTCATTATTGTACTACCTACAGAACTGAAGCAGGAAGAAGAAATGATGATATTTATTAGACTACAGAATTCCAATATATATTTCTTAGGATATGAAGGATTTTTTAAAAAGTATGTTTACTCTTTTAGGACTCTCAATTTAGTGATATCAAATATAAATTTACCTTGGTACCTCTGAATCCTGCCTGTTCCAAATGGCATAGGAAGATTTAATGGAATGTAGTGTTCATGATTACATACTGCTCGGAGAAATTCAAATTTGAATTCAAAAAGAGCCTGTAAAACATATTATTCTTATAAGTTATGATCTACTAGATGCTAATCAAAAAAGGCAAGGAAATTAATCTTTAGATCACTGGCTCAATATCCTAGATATTAGCAAAGCAATGGCTATATGTCCAATATTTATATATATAATCTTAAAGAATTGTATGGATATAGACACTTGCATATAAACACAATAATTATGGATTATTTGCCCATTCTTGATTCATTTTCTATTCTGCTGCAGTTGCATAGATTGTGTACCAAGTATATTAAGCTTCTAATAATTTCTGAAATTGGTTCAAATCAAGTTATGAACAGATTTTGCAATTTTATATACTGCCAATGGATGGCAATATACAATGATATTTATCTTCTAACACAAAAAATGAAAAAAGCCTCATCATCTAATAATTTATTTAAACTAAAACTTATCCCATCATCAGTTAAAATCTTTTTAAAATCAACTTTATGCATTGTATCAATATAGCATTAGCAAAAGGATCAAGGCAATTTTGCAGAACTAGCATGCCACAATTTAGTCTCATATATTACATTTTAACCCCTAACAGTTGAATTAAGTCAATTTGATATTGATGAGAATATGCCCAAAATATCCCCTAAAGCAGGGGCCCCAACCCACAGACTATGGCTTAATTATGCTTGATAGTCATAATATTCTGAATAAACAAGTTTTTTTCCTGGTTAGGGAGGGAAGGTATGTTGTGGACACTGTCAGTTAAATTCCCACTGACGGGGTCCAGGAAGAGAGCTTTCTCTGCTGTTGCCCTGCCCTTTGGAACATTCTCTCACCAGAGGTGAAGTGGGCCCCCAATCTCTGAAGACCGCTTGGGGCTCACAGAAGAGCACACGGCCATGAAGCTGGTTAGCACCCTGAAGGACTACTCCACCTTTTAATTAACTTTTAATGTTGAAGTTAACTATCCTTGCCTCTACTTTAAATTTTTATATACAGTTTTTATGTTTTTAACATAAAAACACCGCCCACAGTCCCTCTGTGAGGAAGATGGGGGGTTTCTAAATTTGATAAATAAATAGCTTTCTGGATCTAGATTATACATAGGAAAAATTTGCAGATGATGGTATTAATGATATTCCTATCAAGTTCATTTGTTAAAGTTTATTGAAAAGTTCTTAGATACGTAATTAGCACTGTCTGTTGACTTTCTAACCGAAACTCAACATGTTAATATAAACCTCCTATCTTGAAGATCAGAAGCTCAATTCAATTTAGTTATTGTTCAGTTACTGCAGGCTGCAGTAAGTAAGAAGATTCTGTGTAGATTACATGCAGTACTCGACTTACTATACGACCACAATTGACCCAAAATTTCAGTTGCTAAGTGAGACAGTTTTTAAGTGAGTTTTGCCCTATTTTAAGACCTTTCTTGCTACAATTACTAAGTTAATCATTGCAGTTGTTAAGTTAGTAACGTGGTTACGTGAATCTGGTTTCCCCATTGACTTTGCTTGTCAAAAGGTCGCAAAAGTGATCACATGACCCTGGGACATTGCCACCATTATAAAAATGAGTCAGTTTCCAAGAATCTGAATTTTGGCATCTGACCATGGAGATGCTGCAATGGTCATAAGTGTGAACAACGGTCATAAGTCACTTTTTTCAGTGCTGTTGTAACTTTGAATGGTTACTAAATGAACTGTTGTAATCGAGGACTACCTATAGACAAGAATGACTGCAATGTCATTAGATTGGGGTTCTAAGAAGAATATAACACCAGTCTTCCCTGGATTTACCAAACAACCCCACTGAAAGTTCATATATCTAGATATCTCTAAACATAATAGGAAAATACTATCTTCTCTCAATTCAAGTATTATTTTTGTAGTATAGTACCTTTGGATCTCCTGGAGCAAAGAAGCTGATATAGTTGTTAATTTGCTTGAATATGAAACCTCTGTCCATAAAGGTGAAACATCGCTGCAAAAGCAAAGCAAAGCAAAAACGAAACAAAAGAGTCACTGAAATTTACATTTCTTTGATATTTGGGGAAAAAAACCATCCTGTGGGTTAAATTAGTCTAAAAGGCAAACAATAGCCAAATATTCGACTTTTTCACAGTACATACATTTTAGATTTATAAATCAAAATACCCTAGTTTGAAATAATTCTATAGAGGGACTTCAGTTTATCATCAGTTCAAGGCCACTCAGGGTTAACTAATTATTATGTATACAACTGGATGAATGCAGAATGCTTCATTAATTACAGAAAAGCCTTCAATTCTATTGATTGTATGAAGTTGTGGGAAGTGCTCAGAAAAATGAAAATCCCAGAACATCAAGAGAAACTTATAAACAGGTCAGGAACCCACAGTACATATACAGCATGGCAAAGCAGACAGGGTCTAGGTTGGTAAAGAAATGCAACAAATGGAACAGGCTCTCCTCTTATTTATTCAATCTACATGCAATATATGTTAAGGGAAGCTTAATTGGAAGAAGATAAGCATAGTTTTAAAATCGGACAAAGAAACATCAATACACTACACTGATGACACTTTCTAATAGTCAAAAATGCAAAGGATCTGCAAACCCTAGAACTAAAAGTCAAAGACCATGGGGTGGGGGCAATGGGATGAAAATTAAATATAAATTCGACCAGAACTAATGACAAGAAGTAGAACAAGCAACCTTAGAATTGACTTTTAGATATTGGAGAAATGAATCACTTATGCCTTTTAGGAAGAGCCTTCAACAGTAAAGGAATAATCAATCACGAAATACACCACAGATTAGCCATGAAAGCATTGGCAATTATATTCAAATGCCATGATGTGTGTCTATACCTACAAAAAATTGTACAAGCCATGGTATTTCATGGAAGTGGAAGTTGAACTTTAAAGAATAAAGGATAGGGAGAGTATTGATGCCTTTGAACTTTGGTGTTGGAAAAGACCTCTGAGAATACCAGATAGCCGAGAAAACAAATGGATACATCATTGAACAAATCAACCCAGAGTTCTCATTTATGGCACAAATGTCCAGTTCTCCCCTGAGATACAAATTGACAGGACATAAATGACTAAATGGGCTCCTTTGGACATATTATGTTAAGACTTAGCTCTCTAAAAGAGGCTGTAAGGCTGCAAAAACCAGCAGCAAAGTGGATGGACTCAGTTACAATGGAAGTTACTGGAAGACCAGCTTAGGAACAGATCATTCTGGAGAAAATGTATATGTGTGGTCACTAAGAGTTAATACTGGCTTGATGGCATATAATCAATCAATCAATTATACTTTGACGACTTAGCAGGGAAGCATTTTGATCATTTTTTACTATGTATTATTTATATTTTAAATTGCACTGTGAGATTCTTGTAAGCTACCTAATGAAATAGAAATGATTTCAATAAAGATAATACACCTGAACAATTCACAGCCATTTAGAAGAACTAATGAGGACATACATACAGTCTACTTACTTTTATGAAGACAGCAAGACTATAGTTTGCATTCTTTGAAGCTTCTGGGTTATCCTTATATTTCTGAGTAATGTGGGGCATCAGCATATTGACAACAGTTTCGACTGCATGATGAAACGATGCTGGGAATCTCTGATTTCTCAGTAACTAGAAACAGACAAATTAGAATTTACAAATGGGAACACTGCAAAATTATCCTGTTTATCCATAACGTATGTGTAAAGTTTTCAATTCTGAAACAACTTCAGCTGCAAGAATTCCGTAGTGTTGAAAAATATTGAAACACCTTTATCTACATATCTATGAGGCTATAGGAAATACTGCTCTAAAAATATTTATTCAACTAGTTTAGCGGACATAACAGTACTGTACTAACAACTTCTTGCAATGAAAATTATAGAAAATGTAAGTACACTATCATGAGAGCATTTGGAATTATAAACCCAAATCAATTTATAGATTATATTTCAATAAGAAAAATAGATATGATTTTAAGTAAACAACTTCCCATTTGTTGCAGCTTTCTACAGCTTACTATCTGTAGGGTACAATTCCCACCATTCTAGACAGCATTACCACTATTTTGTGGCCAGTAAATGGCAGCAGGGATTAGATACAGAGACAAATAGATCCATTTTTAAAGGTCAAAAATGGGTACCATAACCTCTTGAAATAGCAGATAGTTTACCTTTACTTTAGCATTTTCTAGTAGGTGTTGGGCCATTGATTTGATCAAAATTTCAAAGAAAAACCAGGAATACTATTGGAGAAACAAAAAGTAAGTAAATTACATTTTTGTACTCTACCTTCTTTTTTTATAAATAACTCAAAGCAGCGAACATATCATATTTTTCGGACGATAAGACGCACCGGAGTATAAGACGCAGCTAACTTTTGGGGGAGGAAAACAAGAAAAAATATCTTACCTCAGCTTCTGCCTCCCAGCAATTTGCCTCCGTGGCAGCAAGCAGAAACAGACTGTTTCAGTTTCACTTTCCCAGCACAGCCTAATTAGCACCCGCTCCACCCGTTTCAGGCTACAGGGATTGCTATATCCTATTGGCAATCCCTGCACTCTGAAACAGCTGATGGTCGGAGCCGGATGCAAAGGACCCTCAGCTGCTTATGCTAATTAGGCTGTACCGAAGCTGCAACAGGCTTTTTGTTGCTTGCTGCAAAGAGGTAAAATGCTAGTGGGTGGGGCTTCTGCAACATTCGGTGTATAAGACGCACCCAAATTTCCACCCACTTTTTTGGGTGTAGAAAAAGTGTTTTTATACTCTGAAAAGTACAGTAAGTCTTAAGCGCTATTGCTATTGCTACATAAGTCTAAGTACTAGTATACATTTCCCCCCAACATTTCTATTTGCCATTACAAAGATGCTTTTTTTCAAAAGGCAACTGGACTGTGTTTTTCCTTGAAGATGTTTCGCTTCTCATCCAAGAAACTTCTTCAGTTAGTTAGTTCACTTTATTGTCATTGTACGAGGGTCATTCAATAAATAAGATGAATTTTTCGGTATAAGGACTTTTAATACAGATAGAAGCTTACTTTTTTATATATTTTTTGTTTTACTTGTTTTTCACATGGAATTAATTTCTTTTGCAGATTAAAAAAAAAACTGTGCGAGTTTTGGCGATTAACAAAGATGGCCGACCAAGAAGCATGCTCCAGGATTGAACAGCCGTCAGTTCACAAGTGTTTGGTTGCTGAAGGGTGCAAACCCGTTGAAATTCATAGGAGAATGTCAACTGTGTATGGTGCCACATGTTTCAGCC
>JAOYMU010000010.1:35414686-35424759 GCA_025802295.1 Psammodynastes pulverulentus
CGATTTTTTTAAGGGAGCCGCGGAAGAAATCGGAGCAACGTAAGTGAGCCGCGGCCGGAAAAGTTTGGGAACCACTGCCCTAAACCAAGATAACAAATCTTCCTATCATAATGTACAGATCTAAACATACAATAAGCACAGTCATTCCATAAGCAAAAACAGCCATATTTTAATATGTTTTCAGTTAGAGCTGCAATCTTACCATTTTACAACTTTTGCATAGGATTTATGACTTCATTATTTTTCTCATGGATGCCAACATTTCTAGCATTGTCTTCAAACCTGCTCTTCCATTCCACTAACATTTCTATGCAAATCCCGTATATATTCCTTCTGGCAACTTCTGACTTCATTTTAATCTCAGATAATTTGATTCAGTAATGCAGCTGGAGGCTCCATATTTTTTTCTCATTTCCAAAACAAACTTTTATAGAACTTTTTGTGTATTCCATCTACTTTTTTTTCGATCTCTCTTGACTACATCCCCTACAACTATCTTCCCTCTCTACATTCTAGATTTGTGCATCAATTATACTTTTATATGCATTTTTTCATTTGGTCATTCCAAGCATTATTTTTCATATTCCTCTTTATCATAACTCCATATACTTTTATGTGGTGCTCTGAAACATAATTCTGTTCACCAAAAGAAGGCAGTTTTGTGCCTTCTTTCCTTGTGATAACTTTCCATTTTTTTCAATTCGGAAACAAACATATTTTGGAATAGGTTTTCATAACAAAAAATACCATTTTTCTTACACACCTATTTTTTTTGTCAAGATCTACTCTTGATACCATAACCTACCTTCAGAATCATGAATCATTGCTCTACCACTGTTTCTCTTAGTCATGGTTTTCTATTCATTTCTTTTCTATGTGTAAGCATGAATGGAATTATCTTAAATTGTGTATTCAGAATAATATTTTTTCTAAAGATTCACCAAACACAAATTCACATTCATCCTTGCATTGTCAAATCACTTGTTTTTTGTAACTCTCTCTGCTCATTCCTATTTATTCATGTTACTTAGCAAAATAAGTTTCCCAATATCACTTTTACGCAGAATGTTATAATTTTAACCAAAATTCATTCTTCTGGTATGACAAATGGCAAGCAAATGTCACCAATCATTCCTATTTTCATATACACCCCTAAGAACAGAGATCAGTAATTCATTCATGGTTAAACCTATGTCTTCACTTTCCTGAATATATTCATCAACTTCACAAGATCAGACCATCTCTATTTAGCTCTGTTACACCCTTTTAGTTTCTCTAAGTTTCATAGAAATACCTTTTTCCTTCCTGTTCCAAGCATACTCACATTCTTGTCTGCAAGCTAGGATTTCTAATCTGGAGACTATAAGAGACCAAGTGGAAATACACATAACATATAGATACATAGCCAAGATATAGTTTAGTATTGTTTAGCAAACAATGCTAAACTGTATCAATGTAATAGATACCAATGTAATAGAAAGAAATCATTACTGACTAGGTTACTCTCAACCTACAAAGGTTGAAACCAATATGACCAATCCTACCAGCACTAATTCTAAAACATTTTGAAGGGACCAGTGCTGCATAATTTGAACTTTTTACCAAAAGAAGAGAAATATAAAATAACCTGCAACTTGCAATCATCAAAAACACAATCATGTAATATAGCTGTCCTTAAGTACTCTTAATAAAATTATTCCAAGCCTGCAGTCTCAATTAGAAAATTCATTAAAACTACCTTTAATATCTCTGCAGCAGTGCCTATCAAACCTGAATTACTGCATATAGAAATTACCTAATGAGCTGAAAACTATTTGATTTATAACCTATCTTGACTTAAAATTATGAACTGTCAAGCCAGCGTCAACTCTTATTAAGTACATAATGCTTCCTTCTATTTGTCCCCACATCAAGTGAGGTGGGTTGGGATGAGAAAGAGACACTCTCATTTTCTCCAAAGTCACCAAGCTACCCTCCATGCCTAAAGAGAGTAGAATTAACAGTCTCTGAAATTCAAAGAAATTAAATGTCTATTTTTAAGGGTTAGATTAGAACTATATCAAGTGTTCGTGGTTTCATCATTCACCACAAGGGAGTAAGATTCTTTATCCTGGGACATGTATATTCGCCTTCATTTGTAAGATCCTTTAATATCACCATCAAATTCTGTGATTTACCCAGTAAAGAATAGCTTCTACTGTATTATACTTTTCTATGTGTGCCTTTGACTTCTGGCAAGTACCTGGACAAGCCCCTGCAGATTGTTGGGCAAGATTTTGGAAGTGGTATGCCACTGCCTGCTTCCCAGAGCTGAAGGAGTGTGACTGGCCCAAGGTCACCTAGTTGGCTTTGTGCCTAAGGCAGGACAAGAACTCACAGTCTCCATGTGTTACTCTAGATACAGATTTATCCTTAACTTATCTGGGTGAAAATGAGCAAGCAGCTCTTTGAACATCATCACATTGCAGGAAAAAGAGCTGGAGACAATCAAAGCTGTGAGAGTGGTACTTACTATAATTCTTTGTATGTCAAAGATCTATAAACCTACAGTCTACTTACAACATATGGTCATTCCCACAGAAAAAGAAAAGCGGTAAGTACACAGTGTAAAGCACTCACTCTGTTTAAATAGCTTGATTTAAACTGACATGTTAATCCATTAAGATTTCACTATCACATTTGTCATGATTCTACCAGCTTTTTTCTTCTGGTCCTGCCAACCTTTTAAAACAAACCCTCTAAAACCTCTAACCTTGTTACGAAAAGTCCATGAAACATTTCAGTTGGTAACAAAATAAAAATAAAACAGAGAATAAAAAAAGGGTTAAAGAGAAATACAGTACTAGGTTGGATATCCCCTCCTAGTTTTCATCTTGTCTTCTTTCCTATTATCTTCTCCTACTGGTTTCTTATGAGTTATCAATTGTTGTTTGTAACTTATGATTAATGATTGTAGCTATGATTATGAGCTATGACTTGCTGTTTATATGTACACTGTGAGCTTATGAACTGGAGACAACTTCCTTGTGTGTCTGATCGCACTTCACCAATAAACTATTCTTATTCTTATTCTATTCTCTATTTTATTCCTATTCCTATTCCTATTCCTATCCCTATCCCTATCCCTATCTTATCGTATCCTATTCTAAACATGAAAGCTGAAAACTTTTAACTAAAAAGATTTAGTGCTTTATTTTTTTCCTCAAAGCAACTGCCGAAGGCGTTTCATGACAGCTACCTTTTATTCCGCCCCCTAAACTCCTGGAATCCTCTCCCTCCCAAGTTTTCCAACCACTCATTCATTCATAGATATCGCGGGAAGGAAACGAAGGCGGGTCTCCTTGTGAATGGACGGAAGTTTTCACAGAAAAGGGAAAACCCGAACGTCTGGAGCCAGCTGCTGCAGATGGGAAGGGATCAACCTCCCCCCGCCCTCCTTCCCGTTCCTGTGTATTCAGTACTTCGAAGCAGGGAAGGAACGGGAAACAGAAGGATTCAGAGAACGGGAAACAGCTCTCCGCTGAACGGGAGGGGGGGGGGAATAAAACCAAAGGTGGGGAAAACCGAGCCGGAAGCAGGCGGTGCTAGATCATCTCCCAGAGCGGAGGTGTGTCCCCCCCCCCATCCGAACCAGCCTCGGGAATTCCGGCACGGATATTCGGTTCGAAAAGGGATCTTGCCATTCATGGGGACGGGGAGAAGCAGCGGGATCCAAATTGAGCGCCTTTGGCCATGCCATGCCATGCCTTTCCCTTCCCTTCCCTTCCTCCTTTCGCACCTTCGCAGAGCGATGCTTAGACACGCTTCCCCAGATGAGGAAGACGCACGTCTGAAGGGACCAGGGGCAGCGACGGGGCGATAACGGGTGAACCCCACCTGCTGTCAGACAGACCGGGAAGGCGGGGAGGGGTGTCTGGCTACCAATCTCCAAGCAGGACAGGGATGGGATGAGCAACTCGGGGGTGGCTGCTGTCTCCCCCACCCCGTCCCAAAGCAAGCAAGGGAGGAAGGGGCGCAGGGGGAGGATCCCTGAACCGACCGGAGGTTAGAAAACCACCCGCTCCGCTCGAGGGACCTTCCCCGGGTCCTCCGCCCGCCCTTCGGCGCCACTCACCACAAGAACCGAACCCCGCACCACTTCGGAAACGCTTTGCCGCAACTCGGCGGCTGTGCCCGGCTTGCTGAGCGCCCGCGTGAACTTCCGAGTCTCCGAAGAGGAGGAGGAGGAGGCGGCGGACTGTAGAGACATCGTCGCCATCCTTCCCGCCTCTGTTCCTCTGCTCCTTCCTCCCGGTTCTTCCCGGCGGGCCCCCCCACCTCCTCTCGCCGCTGGGAGACCGAGCCCGGCCCGGCCACCTCTCAGGGCGCTGCCTCGCCGGCGCTGGGGCGCCCCATCCCCCCTCCGCTCCCCAGTCCTTCGTCAAGTGCAGCCGTCCGATCCACCCGCCGGTGCCTCTCGTGTCGCAATTGGCTCGGCGCCGGCGGCCTCGCGCCGCCGCTGTCAGGTAGCCCCTCCCTTTCGCGAGGCGGCGCCCGCCGCCGCCGCTCCCCTGGCTCCAAACACTGGCACGCTCGGGAGGCAGCGATCCCTCGGAGGCTGATTGGCGCAAGCGGAATGGAGGAGGCGTGGCCCTGCTCTTTCTAGTAAGACGTGGTGTCGCTTTAAATAAAAATGCCCGGTGTCCGCCTAATCCGTTTCCTTACACGGCCTCTGATTGGACAAGGCGTTTACCTGTGCGGTTGCCCCATTACGCCCATCCTAGTAGTAGTCCCCGCCCCCTGCTAAGGCTTGGGGCGTGGCCAGCGAAGAGCGGAAATTCCATTCCCTCCTAAGCAATGACCTCGTTTTCCCCAGTTGAACTTTTCGTGATCTGGTCATTTAGCGGTGCAGAAGGGTCCTTTTCACAAACCGCATCATTCAGGGGCTTGTTTTCCTTCCTCTTAGAGCAGACATCCAAGCATGACGGCTCAATTCAGCTCAGGGAACTCCAGATAAATGGAGAACCCATGTGGATGTAAAGTAATGGAAATTTTTCTTTCTTTTAATATGGGCAACTATTGAGGCAAGCATTCAAATATAGTGGACTTCCAAATCACATAAATACCCCCTTTAATTTTTTTTAAATCAAAAGTGGCATTTTAAAAATAGGCGTTTCAATGCAATACTTGTAGGCGTTTGCAGAAATTCCATTTTCATCACCTCTCACGAAGCGAGTTCTCACAAGCAGTGATCCTTTGACAGCTCTGGAATATATATATTATTACTATTACTTTAAAAACTTGATAGAGCCAGGTCATGGCTTTGATCCATAATAATGTAGTTTCTGCTATTTTAAAAAACACCCTAATCTACCGGAAAGTCAAGTACAGGTAGTCCTTGACATACAACAGTTCCTTTAATGACCAAAGTTACAACGGCACTGAAAAAAGTTATGACCATTTTTCCACAGTTATGACCTTTGCAGCATCCCCAGGATCATGTGATAAAAAATCAGATGCTTGGCAACTGGTTCATACTTACGACAGTTGCGGTGTCTCACTGACTTGTGATATCCTTTTGTGACCTTGAAACAAGCAAAGTCAAGGGGGAAGCCAGATTCACCTAACAACCGGGTTATCAACTTATCAACTGCAGTGATTCACTTAACAACAGGCAACAAAGGTCATGAAATAGGGCAAACCCCATTTAACAAATGTCTCATTTAACAACAAATTTTGGGCTCCATTGTGGTCGTAAGTTGAGGACTAGATGCACCTTGATGCTGGTCTTTTGCTTTTTTTTTTTCTTCCATCTTTCCTGGCATTACAGCTTTTTCCAAAATAAACTAGGTCTTACTTTGTATAATACGTCCAAAGTAAGATAATTTGAACCTAGTCATTTATGCCTGAAATGAAATTCTTATTGATGTGATCGATAATCCGTTAGTTTATTTTCTTGGCTAAATACATAAGTAACTAAATTATTAAACCAGCTTAGGGAGTGTAGCTAACTGGAACTTGCCTCAGCTTTTCATGTATCCAGCCTACAGGATATCTGCTGTTCCAGAACATATTTATTAGTTCACTGAGATCCCATCACCTCTACTGGACTTTCACATTAACGGAGGAAGGGCAGAATGAAATAAACCTCCCCTTGTGAGTGATTTATAGTTTCTTACAGACTCATCCGAGCATCTCTGTAGCGTTAGAAAGTTTCTCTTCATTACTGATATCAATGGTTAGATGATGCAGCAAGACCCTATAAATTATTAGAAGTAGAAATGGCCATACGCTGGTAAAAAAAAAAAAAAGTTATGCTTCATACTTCACTTTTTCCCAAATGATAGGAGAAGTGAAGTTCAATTCTTCTCTCAATTTCTTCCTGTCTCCTCTTGTCTTACTTTGAACATGGTCAAGCTGCTTGTGGAAAGTTCATCTCCTCTGCATGAAGTGCATTTTCTGCTTTACTAGATTAGAATACAATAAAAGAGGCACTTAAATGAACAGTAAGTGCCATCTTAACACCTAAAATCATAAAAAGATTCAGAATAACTGTTGCTTCCCACAGGAAAAATGTAAAGCCGAAATCTGCCTAGTTTCAAATGGGCCACCTTGAAATCCTTGGACAGTGCTTTTGAGCTAACTATCCATATAGATAGTTCTTGACTTACAACAATTCATTTAGTGACCATTCGAAGTTACCACAGTATTGAAATAAGTGACTTATGAGCGCTTTTCACACTTACGACCATTGCAGTTTTACAGCTTAAACATATCTGCAGAAAATTATTTCACACAGAACAGTTGACTAAGTTTGGACCTCTGCCAGCAAGAATTTTTTCTTTTACATTCTCAAGTCAAATCCTGTTTCTTTTTAAAGTAGTAGTACACACACTGGCTATTATGTATCTTCTCCAAACAGTAAGTTATAATTGACTCAAAAATAGAGATCCTGTATTACATTTGCTATTTTTTAAAAATCAGGTATTTATTCATAAATAGCTAACCTTTAAAAAATGCTATTCTTCTGGTAGAGAAAAGACCCTGTTGACAAAGGTTTTCAAGCTATTGGTAGTTTCCCCTTTTTTTGCATTAGATTATCTTGTGCTTAAATTGAGCAGAGCTAAATTTAATTTTAATAAAACAAATATTAGTATTACATGAATCTGCTATGGTTTTTCCGGCAGTAATGTATGGCTGTGAGAGCTGGACCACAGGGGAGGCTGAGCGCTGAAAAATTGATGCTTCCGAATTGTGGTTTGCGGAAGCAGAGGTGGCATTCAGCAGGTTCTGACCAGTTCTGGAGAACTGGTAGTGGAAATTTTGAGTAGTTCGGAAAACCGGTGGTAACCTCCCCCCCCCCAGTGGGAAGAGAATGGAGATTTTACAGTATCCTTCTCCTGGAGTGGGGTGGGAATGTAGATTTTGCAGTATCCTTCCCCTGCCATGCCCACCAAGCCACACCACACCTACCAAGCCACGCCCATAGAACCGGTAGTGAAAAAAATTGAATCCCGCCACTGTGCGGAAGACTGTTGAGAGTCCCCTGAACTGTAAGGAGATCAAATCAGTTGATCCTAAAGAAAACCAACCCTGACTGTCCTTTGGAAGGACAGATATTGAAGCTGAAGTTCAAATTCTTCAAACATCAAATGAGGAGAGAGAATTCATTGGAAAAGATCCCTATGTTGTGAAGGGTTAAAGATTTTGTGGGCATGGCTTGGTGGGCATGGCATGGCTTGGTGGGTGTGGCTTGGTGGGTGTGGCAGGGGGAAAGATATTGTAAAATCTCCATTCCCATTCCAGGGCAAAGTTACTGCAAAATCCCATTCCCTCCTCACCCCACTAACCTGCTTTCCAGCTCCGTTCTCCTGTGCAGGGCAACAAAAGAAGAGCCAGCCAATCAACTGGGACTCGGGAGGCGGAGAATAGATGGGGGCGGAGACAGTCAGAGGTGGGATTTGCCGGTTCTCCGAACTACTCAAAATCTCCAGAACTGGTCAGAATCTGCTGAATACCACCCCTAGTTTTCACCCTTCCTGGGCTCTGGGAAGGCTTTCCTTGAGCCTCTGGGAGGGTGAAAACGGCCTCCCCTAGGCTCTGAGGCCATCTGGAGGCCGGAAACCGGCCCGTTTCCGGACTTCCGGAAGGCCCATTTTTCATCCTCCCTGAACCTCCGCAAGCCACCTGCGCTTACCTGCATCTAAAACGGGCAGTGCAGGTACTCCTGGGAGGAGTGGCTGGGGCCAGCCAAGGGTGGGATTTACAGGTTTGCCGAATCCGCTATAAGGTTAGCTATGGGTTTGCTCAAACCCAGGTGAATCTGTAGCAGCCCACCCCTGTACATGGCTGTCTGCATGAGGTTCCTGACACACTCTGAAGGCCCCAAAACTAAGGTCACAAAATCACTTTTGAATCTGCAAACTCACCCAACCTGGGTCTTCCAACCAGAAAGAGTCTTAAAATTTCTCCCACCTTTCCTAGTGACTTGCGGATTAGGCTAATTCGGATAAGCTTACCTGAAATACTTGGAAAAAGCTTTCTGATACGGAGGGGGAAGTTTCAGCGAAGACCTGCAAAAAATAAATAAATAAATTGCTTGGCATTATCCCCCTTGGCAAAGGCACAAACCACCAATATTGGAAACCAGGAGAAATCTCAGCTCATCTTTGGATTGAATTTCAGAAAAGACAGGTAAGCAAACCACCATAAGTCACCACAATTCTGGCGTGGCTATTACACCATTTTGAGATCATTCTCTTCGCCCTCAATTAGGAAAGCAATTTTGACCTGTTTCTTTGTTAATTAATGCCTTCAGGGAGCTCCAAAAATTCAACCAGCAAAATTCAACTAGCAACCCGCAAGCAATTTTATTTTATCTTACACTTCCTTTCCTTTATTATTTTCACATATAACTCAAGGCGGTGAAGATAGCAATAGCACAGACTTATATACCGCTTTATAGTGCTTTCCAGTCCTCTCTAAGCGGTTTACAGAGTCAGCCTCTTGCCCCACAAACAATCTGGGCCCTCATTTTATCCACCTCGGAAGGATGGAAGGCTAAGCCAGCCTTGAGCCTGGTGGGATTTGAACTGCCAAATTGTAGGCAGCTGACAGTCAGCAGAAGTGGCCTGCAGTACAGCACTCTAACCACTGCGCCACTGAAACTCATAAGATATCCAATACTTCTTCCTTCTGCTTCTTTCCCCACAACAACCCTGTGAGTATGTTGAACTGAGATAGAATGACTGGCTGACTGGCCCAAAGTCACCCAGTTAGCTTTCATGCCTAAGGTGGCACTAGAACTCCCAGTCTCCTAGCGATTGACTTAAAGTCACCCAGCTGACTTTCATGCCTAAAATGGACTACAAATCCCAGTCTCCTGTTGATTGACTCACAGTCAGTCCAACTGGCTTTCGTGGCTAAGGCAGAACTAGAATTCACTGTCTCCTGGGGATTGGCTCAAAGTCACCCAATTGGCTTCCATGGCTAATGCGGGACTTGAACTCACAGTCTCCTGCTTTCTACCCTGGTGCCTTAACCCCTGGATCAAACCAACACATAATGTAAAGCTTCCTCAGTTTGGATGCAAGGGCTTTTCAACCAGGGATTTTAGGACTTTTGCGTTTCAAATATTGCATTCCTGCTCCTATTCGCTCCAGCCCAGTCGATGGAGCCAAGGTTTATGGAAGTCCCAGATAATCCTCATATGGAAGGACATAAATTGTGCGACAAATTTAGCTCGCAAAATTGTTTTGGAAGCTTGAGATATGGCTGGCTTCTTCTACTTGGCAGAAGGCATCAATGTGTTTTATCCAAACAAGATTTTTAATCATCTGCTCTGTTCGTGGATGCTTTAATTTTTTGCAAGAGGAGAAGCCTAAAGTCGTAAAACATTTGTGCTGCTATTTATACCTACAGGATGAGGGCTGTTAGGTGGAATAGCATCAGCCTCATGAGTAAATAGGGACGCGGTGGCTTAGCCACTGAGCTTGTCGATCAAAAGGTCGGCAGTTCGGCGGTTCGAATCCCTAGCGCCGCGTAATGGGGTGAGCTCCCGTTCCTTGTCCCAGCTTCTGCCAACCTAGCAGTTC
>JAOYMU010000010.1:35451082-35465376 GCA_025802295.1 Psammodynastes pulverulentus
TAGATAGATAGATAGATAGATAGATAGATAGATAGATAGATAGATAAATAAATAAATAAATAAATAAATAAATAAATGTTGGTGCAAGAGATGTGGTTTCCCCAACTTTCTAATTTTAAGAGTCAAATGGGTGACCCTAAGGGTTTGTCAGCCTTAGTAACTTTAAGAGGTGTTAACTTCAACACTCAGAATTCCCTAGCCAGCATGCTAATGCAAACATATTCTTGCATACCAATAATGGAATTTCCAGTAACAAGGGTATCTTCACTTTTACTAGTAGTTTTTTAGTAGGAGAGAGAAGAAATTTATAAGCTGTAAAGTCAGGCCTTATAGAGCAGTATGGATACTTTGAATTGTAATCAGCAGACAACTGGCTGCTAGGACAGATCGTTCAGTAAGGTATCATGATGCTTCCTATATGCAGTATCTGTCAGTAACTTAGAAGTTGCATTTTGCACAAGTTGAATTTTCTGGTTTCACTTCAAGGGAAGCTCCAAGTGCATTGCTATAATCAAGTTGGGTGGTAACGGGCTGGATAACTGCTGTTAAATCTGGCTGGTTCAGGAAAGATTTCAGTTGGCATTCTGATCATAGTTGTATAAACATGCTCCTTACCACAGCTGCTACTTGAAAGTCCAGTTACAGCTGGGATAAGGGAGTACATTCAAACTGCAAACTTGGTTCAAGCAGAAGAGTGCAAACTCATACAGAGTAAGCATCCCATTGATACCAAAGTCCAGCTTTTCGTTACCAACAGTAACAACATTACTGCTTTTTTTTCCCCAGATATAAATTCTATTGAATAAACTTATTCCACCAAAGTCCACCAAATTCTATTGAATAAACTTATTCTAAACAATAATGCATAGGACTGGGCCAGCAGGGATTAAAATAAATTTTAACTGTGACCTAATTAAATTGCCTAGTGAATGGTTTTAAGCCACTGTAAGTTGCTGTTTGCATATGTACCAAATCCAAATCAACCTTTATTGTCAGAGTTACAACATGTGTACAAAGAGAGTACATTAAACCATGCACCATGGTTTAGAAACCACAGTGACAGGGTTCACAAAACATTAAGCAAAACCCAGATTAACTATTTTAAAATTTAATGTGGTGTATGAATCAAGTCTGTGACTACATTTCCGTGACTCACTGGATACAATTGCACACTGAACTATTTCTAGCCCAACATGTTGAACAAATATAGAAACCTGTCAGTTTAGGTGAGAAATGGTTCTAATACCTTTTCCCAATTAAATGATATTGTACAATGTAGGAACCTAATAACTTTAAACTGGTTGTACACTGATCAGTTAGTTCTCCAGATAAATTAAGCACAAGTGAAAAATGGCTAACATTGCAAGTTAAAAACTAGAAGCCAAATGCTCTGTATAAAAGGATATATTTTTACAATATGGTAACTAGTTGAATTTAGCAATGGTCAGTTTGATATTTCCTTTTTTGATAATTATCTTGAGCTAAAATAAACCACAATGTTCACATAAGAATGTGGTTTACTAAATAGAATGTCTTCAAGTTTCTGCATGGTTAGTGAATTGTATATGAGCCCAGTGTTGATAGAATATTTACAGTGATCTAAATTGGACCAGATTAAAAAAAGCATTCATGAAGATTTGAAAGAAATCTTAATACATGATGCTAATGTGATTTTATAGAAAGTGCTTGTTGATGCAAATAACATATTATATGAGGATACTAATTTGCTATGTCTGTGTTCATGTCCACAAGCAGAGCTTGCTGATTTGTTGAAAAATGTACAAGAGCTTAGTTCATGTGTTGCACTAAGGCAGGGGTATCAAACTCACGGCCCATGGGCAGGATGCGTCACGCGCTGGCCACACTCACCCCGTTTTAGTGAAGAGTTGCGATATGTCACGTGATGATGTGTCATCACGAGTTTGACACCCCTGGACTAAGGCTAAACAAGGGCAAAATAAGAATAACTTGGTGTACACATTGTTTTCAAGTAAAGCTTATTCATTAACATCTATATTTAGATCTCTTAATATCAAAACATCCTTTCTTAAATAGAGGAAGAAAATTTTTCCCCCTCTTGGAACTGTTAACATTGATGCAGTTTTAAGAGGCATTGTTTAAATAGTATTTTTTTACCAGACTGTCATTTTTAGACCATTCTAGGAAATCAAAATATATCCATTGCAATATTTCTTAAATCTTTTAAAATGGCATGTACTCATACTTTAAAATGTTTTTCTAATCTTGAGAGTGTATAACAAAAGGACAATCTCTCTTTAATTCAGTTGTTTAATTTATACAGTGGAATAGTGGTATTCTAAAATGGAATTTATGCCCCTTTCATTTATATGAGAGCTGAATTTGAATTATTCAGTGGGTAGAACGTGGAATGTTGTATGCACAAGAGGTTAGAATATAACAATCAGAATGGTAAATTGCAGAATTTTGGATAAATTATTAAATACGTCTATATTTCTGTACGCAAACTATTAACAATTGTTTTAATAAAGCAACAGGAAATAAACATCAGATAAGAATCACAGTGTTGTAATAGGTAGAGCATAAGGTATGCATGAATAAAGCAGTAAAATTAAGCTAGATATATTGCACTCATGGTATTTATTTATTTTATTTATTTATCCAATTTATATACCGCCCCATCTCCGAGGACTCGGGGCGGTTTACAGCAGGGTAAAAACACAGCAATTCCATCACTAAATTTAAGACACTTACACCCCAATCTAAATCCCTTTATATGTTAAAACCCTAACTAAAATCCTAGGTTAGGTAGAAATTAATATGGATATTTATCATTCTCACCTTCCACATTAAGCCTATGATTAGATGCAAATCCCACAAGCTATTTTTTTCTTCCCAGTTAATTAAAAATAAGGAAGCCAGGGTATTCATTATTTATAAAAATGCCCCAAGCCACAAAGGAACTTTCCAGCATTCTTAACAAATGGAAATGGTAGCTGGCTATAACCCAACACTTTGCCCAAAGGAATGCCACTAATCAAGAAAAATGAAAACAAACCAACTTAGAAGAGTGATAGGGAACCTCCAGTGTTGCTTGACAGCATAGCAAGGAACAATCCCAGTGATTTTGTGATTAGTTGGGTCTTCCTTGGCAGTTATTTTGCAAGAGCTCCCAAAACATGTTCTCAAATTCCTAGACACTCTCATTGACTTCCACAAGTAACTTATTCCTCCCTTAATGACTAGTGGTATATTTGGAAAGACAATAGAAATACTGCTGTCAGACCCCTTCCTTGCCTTACAAGCGATCTGCCTCATTCAAATTACAGCATCTCAGATGGGTAGTGAAATCATTTGGGAGGAAAGGAAAAACATACCATTTACTGCATTGTCAATGTCCTTTTTTCCCCTCTCCCCTTAATATATCTTACTTTTTCCCAGAGCTCAGGTTGATTTTACCTAACAATTCATTTATCTTACCGAAAGAATAGAAATTCATTCTTATAGTAGAACACTCTTTCATAATAAGTTTCTTCTTTTTCTATTCTGTGATCTCTGTGCTGTTGGATTGAACATCCCCCCCCCCAATGCTTATGCTAAGAACATTGAGTAGTTATCTATCTGAAAATAACAATATTGTAAGCAATTTATTTTCCTTTAAGTCATATTTTAGCACACTTTACAAAGCTCTAACTTGCTTGTGTGTTTCAATCTGATTCCTTCTAATAGAAGAGAAGAAAGATAACATTTTTATATTTTCAGAGCATTTCTATAGGAGCCTGGAATTTTGTTTCTTGCAGACACTCTCTGGATTCAGGCATCTGGTTGGACTGAATTTTCCCAGAGAAACCCAAAATGCCACAACATTTTCTGGCTTAGTTTGAGCATTTGAAATGAATTAGGTGGTTCCTGCATGCACCTAGTTGGTTTTGTTTTCACAACTTGAACCAAATTTTGGTTAATATGAGGTGGAAAGTTCTTTTAGTAGTCTAATAGATTTAATTGTAAACAAAATGTTTTTTTTTTAATTAGAACATGGCATGATTGCTTTTTAAATTGTTTGAAGAATCCTTACCATGGATGTGTGTGTATTTTTGTTTTCTTTTGAAGATAAAGCACCTCTCTCAAAGGGTCTATTAATAATACCAAGCATCTTCTCGCTATTGCTGGCTGTACTCTTTCAGCATTATCAAAAGTTCTTTACCTACAATCTGCAAGCAGTAAAAGAGGAATTTCAGGTAAGCAGCAATTGATTTGTAACATTGTGACATGGGTTAAGCATGGGGCTGGTGTTCTTTAATTTTTTAATATGAGCTGTGGTGTGAATATTTTGAACTTTAAATTTAGAATGATGCAAGACTCCATACCACAACCAATAGCAGAGCAACATTCATGTAAAATGTAGATATGTGAGAAATTAGTTGTGGCTGCAGTGTGGGAAGGAGGAAGTCTCCATTTTCTTGTTAATTTGTTAGCAATTAGTTAACTTGTGTTCTGTTGAAACTCTTCACAATTAAAATCAGATAAAAGTTTTTTTTCAAAGGCGATGAGTTAATCCAAAGATTATGCTGGTAACTGTGGAGAAAAAACATTGCCCCAATGTATTTGAGGTGAGGGGAACTTGAGATGACAGTAGTAATACTGCTAGATGTTGTGCTTTATACATAATACTAGGTGGCATCTCTAAACTCAGGACCCCAGCCTCTACACATCTTAATTCATGGGGTTATGATCTATTCCAGACAGTCTTTTCAGCAAAATTCCTGGTCTAAAAATAAGTGTATATTTGCACACAAATTTTTGAGAGGAAAAAAAAAGCTTATTCTTTGTTATGTATTAAAACTGAAAGGCTGGGACTATGGGCTCTTCTTCTTAGAGATAATGGAACTATATTAATACTTGTGATAGTGATAACTTGTGCCTTTAAGGAGAAGTCCCAAGCACTTAGAAAGTGCTAGGGACAAACAAGTGGTGAGGAATTTGAGTTCTTTTAGTGCCAGTTTCTGCTTGTCTCTCAATAGTGGTCCTTTTTACTTTCTTGCTCTCTTCCCAGCTGGACTTAACTTACAATGCTTTGGACTCTGGATGAATGAAAAACGATGCATACAGCAAATGGGGGAAAAGTCCTCCTTGTTTCATATCAGACAGAGATCTGGTCTCTCTCCCTGGTGTGTCTATAATTGAGACAGAAAAAGTGCTCAGCTGCATATAGTATGGAGCTTAGTCTAAAAAGAATATCTGATATCAGGGCCGCAAGGAAAAAAAGTTAACATGGGCAAAATATTTATAGCTACCTTTAAGCATACTTTAAAGCCTGGGGAGCTGAAGCATGCTAACATTCTTCATTTACTTGTATCTTTAAATGGAGATGAAAGGTAATACTTGTTCCAACAATAGCACTGTCCTTGCTAGAAGGATTCTTTTTGACAACTATTAACAGCATGTTGTGACCTTGTGTGTTTTACACCTTTACTGTGCTATGGGCTGGTGGGTTTTGGAGTGTAGGAAGAACTTCTGTAGGTAAATGGAGCAGAACTATAACTGGAAAATGTGACTTCAGTTAACGTATAATTTATAAAGTGAAGCTTATAAGGAAAAGAATCTGTTCGTATAAGCCCTTTCTTTTGGTAAAATAGCTTAGGGGAAAGAGTAGTTGACATTTGGAAGCTACATTTTGTCATCTTTCATTATGACACAAACATGTTTTGGAGTTGGCAGGAGATGGAACCTGCCTACTGTCCCGGAACAGAAATGGGGCAGCTGAATTTCAGTGACAAACCACCAGAAATGCTGATGCTACTTCCTGCCATTTCATGAGAGAAAACTAAACATTGGGTATTTAAACATATATTTACTTCATTGTCTTCAGAAATACAGAAGGAAATTTGTAGAAAACCTTGCTCCCTCCATCATTGGATATCATCCTGCCTGCTGCACCTCCCCATTTTTTAAAGTTCATCTCCCAGCTGCTAAAGTTCGCCTGCTATATATTAAATTTCCATAAAATGCAAGTGGAAACGATGACTACTGTTTATTTCCTTTTAGATTTGGAGGCTGCTCTGTGGACGAACAGTGTGTCTTGATCTGAAAGACACTTTCTGCAGTAGTTTACTTATCTACAACTTCAGAATATTTGAAAGGAGATATGGCAGTAGAAAATTTTCAGTAAGTTCATGTTCTGATTTTGTCCTCGTGTTTCATAAGTAGTATATTTACATTCCTTATTTGTCTTTCTTTTTCCTATTCCAGTATTTAACACAACAGGTATTCAAAAATTCTAGGGAGCCATTTTTATATTTCCATTTTAAAATGGATTTTAAAGTAATAAAGTAAGCAGTATGATTGCTATTTTATTAGTTCAATTAATTTAATTTTAGAAAAAAGACACCTTCTAAAATACTTAGAACCTCACAGAAAATGCAATAGTGGAAAAGCTTAGTCTGCTTCTAAGCTAAGTCAATTGCTATGCAAATACATCATGAGAAAAACAAGTGGAAAACCAGAAATGCGTTTTAAGGGTGGGAACCCAAACTATGCCCCCAAATTACATGATGCTCCAGTTTTGTTTACTTTTTGCAATGCAGTAAAGATACCCATTTTGGGGAGCTCTGAGTGGAAATAATGAACCCATGCTGCTTTTACAAATTATGTTTTTGTAATACAGATAGTCCTCAACATAACTGGGATCAAACTCTTGGTTGTATAGCGTAGCAGTTAAGCGAGATGTCATATAACTGGTTCACTCAATAGTTGCAGCCATTAAAACTTGCAGATCATTAAGCAGACAAGAGTCTCAAATAAGGAACATGGGAGTGCCTTGAGGTTGGGGAGACTATGGGAGCCTCCCCAAGTAACTCTCTGCTCAGGAGCTGAAAGTCCTCCCTGTTAAAATTCAAGCAGGATTTTCAGCCCCTGAACAGAGAGAAATTTGCACGTGGTCTGCGTTGGGCCTCTTAGGCTCCCTTCCAATCCCCTGAGGTTTCCTGGACTTCTTACTTTACTGCATTGCGTTTCTGGTCATGGGCTGAAAATCTTGCTTGGATTTTGGCTCCTTCTCGCCCTGGGAACTGGCTGAAAGAGCTCCCTGCCAAAGGAGTTCAGCCTTGTGCCTGCTTGGATTTTGGCACAGAGTTCCCTCAGAACTCTTGGCAGACAGCAGTAGCTTGCAACCTTCTTTGACTTCTCCATTGAGGGTGATCACATGATCACGGGGTGCTTGGCAACCTGTCATAAGGGCAAACAAATTGCTAAGCACCTGGATCACAATCATGTGACCACAGAAGGGCTTTATACCAGGGGTCCCCAACCTCTGGGCCATGGCCCACTACCAGGCTGTGAGCTGTTCAGAAGTGGACTGCAGAAGTGGCAGGCAAGCGCATTCACGCACATCCCCCCCTTGTGTGAGCAGCAGGCAAGTGCGTGTGTGCCTGTTCCATTTGTGTGGGCAGCATGTGTGTGTGCCCACTACTTGTGCAAATGGAGCTGTGCGCTCATGCACATGCTTGCCCACCATTCGTGTGGAACCATTCCCTCTCCACTCCCACCCCCCCACCGGTCTGCAAAACCAGAAAGGTTGGGGAACTGTCTTTATATATTGTAAAGCACCCTTTCCAAGGCTGTCATTAATTTGGATTGTCATAAAATGAATCATCATAAGTTGTTATTATTTGTCCGTATCTAATATATAGACTAGTACGTAGCGGCCTGAATGAATAAATGGCCATTTCTATTCTAAGGTAGCAGTTGAAGATGCACTCTCTGTGTAAGTGCATGAGTATGCACTGAAGTGTATAAATTGGGTCTTGGTTTGCTCCTGTTCTATCTTGCAGAAATTCACACGACGATACCTTTAGAAATCAGTAGTAAAGGTCCTGGACAGCAGGAACTTGGACAGAATTTAGCTAACAGAGCAATTTACTCTGAGGTTTTACGAGTTACGTCTATCATCATCTAACATGTATCACTTACCTCCAGTGTTGTCTTCTTGAGAGTAGATGTAAATATTCAAAATATCAGCTCTCATTTGTTGAACTCCTCACTCTATTTCTGATGTGTTTATGGAGATGAATATATTGCTACTTTCTAAAAAAGTAGGAAGGCCTGTTTGTGACATTGCTGTGTTATAATTGCTTCTTGTAGATACCAGGCCAGAGTATAGTGCTCCATTTTCAGAGGCTCTAGATTATTATTTTCTTAGATTAGTAATTATTATTTGGTCCTGGCCTGATGTCAAAGTTTATGCAGATACTGTACTTCGTAGCTCTCTGCATGCCTCCCTGTAATTCCCAGGTTTCTTCGATGCCTTCCTTACAAAGCTGTACTGTGCTTATCAGTTGAAGCCAGGACTTGTGACCATTCCATATATTTGTTACAATTCCATATATCTGTTACAATTCATAAGCAGTATGGTTACCTTTTCCTTTAATTAGCATTAAAATATTTCAATTAGCTTTAAAAGCACTGTAGCGTTAATAAATTACTAGATGAAAATGGCATGTAATAAAATAATATGCTGCTTAAATATTTTGTGAACAGTGTAGATCATGGTCGTACAACCTTTTGGCTTGCCAGAGGGCATTGAGTGAAGAGAAGTTGTCTTGTTGCATATAAAATATATAATTAATGTATATAAATAACAAACTTCCGTTGTTTTTTATTATCTTGTGGGGCCAAATTACTGGCTATCCAGGGGCGCAGGTGGCCTGTAGGCCATGTGCAGTATAAATATAACTACCTGGACGGTCCATTCCATTCCATTCCATTGTGAATGCAGTGGAAGAGTTACAGATAATGTATGCATTGTATATGAAATTAATGCATAACATATATCTGGTTGCCGAGTTGTAGTTCTCAGAAATGAAAATGAAAATTGTCATCATCAGCCATTCATTTGTGTCTGACCCTCGGTCACTCTATGGATCACCACTCTCTATGCCCCTCTGCCTTACACTGCCTCTGTCAGATCCTTCATGGTCATCCCAGTGTCATCTTTTATAGGGTCCAGCCAGCGGGTGCTAGGGTGGCCCCTTCTCTTTTTCCACTGATCACTCCCAGCATGGTTGACTTTTTGAGTGAGTCAGCTCTCATGACATGACTGAAGTGTGGCAGCCTCTGTTTGGTGATCTTGGCTTCAAGTGATACTTTTGGTGAGGTTCGGTCTAGGACTTCTTTGTTATTTTTGCAGTCCATGGCATACATAATAGTCACCTCCAGCACCACAGTTCAAAGGCTGCATTTTTTGCAGCCATAAGTAACAATTGAAAAAATTATTGCATTAACTATTAATTATCTACATTTGGCTGTAAGGCTTATGTCTTTACTCTTCCAGATGTTATTCATGCTAGATATTACAGTTCTTCCAAGTGCTATACACCTTATGATCTCTGGACTGCAATCACCATTTTGGCTGATTTTAGAAAGATGAATTCCTTTACTGTTTACTTTAGATGATCTCATTGTTGGTCTGCAGTCTGACCTGTGTGTTCTCTGCAGTTGTCATTATCTTTCTTTTTTTGATGTTAAGGTGCAATCTGAATTTTCCATTTTTATCTTTGACTCTCAGAATTAACCACTCCAGATCCTTCTTGCTTTCCATGTTGTATCATCTGCATATCTGTGGTTGTGGATATTCCTACCACCAACTTTAACCCCAATGGTAGATTCCTCCAAATGTGCATTTCTCATAACTATTTCTGTGTTCATGTTGACTAGTATAAGTGACAGGACACAACAAGCCACTTGCCACAAGTGCCTTTTTCAATTTTGAACCATTTTGTGTGTCCATATTCCTGGCTGCCTGATCACAGTAGAATGACAATGAGCAGGATGTGGTCTGGTGATATTCCCAGTTCTTTAAGGCAGTTCCAGCGCTTGTCATGGTCAACACAATTGAAGGCTTTTGTGTAATCAAGGAAGCACATGTAAAGTTCTTTTGACATTCCTTTGCTTTTTCCATCACCCAACATAGAGTGGCAATATGATCATGTGTTCTTCCTTTCTGAAATCCTGCTTGTACATCAGGCAATTCCCTCTTGGCGGTTGGATTCAAATGTTGATGGATTATCTTCAAGAGAATTTTACTTACCTGTGATATCAAGGCTTTGGTTTGGTGATTGAAACAGTCTTTCATAGCACCTTTCTTTGGTATTGGGTGTTCTGACCCAAGTCACACAGACAAGGCAAGTTAGTTTATTGCTCACTTACCACAATGACAAGCCATCCACCAAGGGTGACAGTGAAGTTCCGCCCGAGCCCTCAGTTTTCCCTGGATTCACATACTAGGTCCCAGCCGATCCACGAGGCAAGAGGGAGTTAACAATACCAATAAGTCCAGAGTTCCAACAACCAAAACACACCCCAAGAGTGCAAAGTCTGAGAGCCATGTCCAAGTCCACAAGTGTCCAAGGTTTAGAGTTCAAAAACATAGTCTGAAGTTCAAGGAATAAGATCCAGGAATACCAGGAAGAAGCACTTGCAAAAGGAACAGGTGTTTCCAACAAACACACCTTCCCTCCTTCTGAAGCTTGCTTCCTTGCAAGCAGCCTTGATGATCTCCTCTGTGCCTCTGTCCATATCCATTGATACGCATTTCCATAATCTTATCACTGACTGCTTGAAATCTTTCTATGGTTCTTTTTAGTATGAAACCCACTGCTCTTCTTCTGATGGTATCATTGTCAGAGTAGTATACGATATGACCATCGGAGTTGAAGAAGCCACAGCCAGTTCCATGAACTTCAACTGAATTCTAGTATGTTGAGCCTATTAATTTTGTTCTTAACAATGTTCAGCTTTCCTAGATTTAAGACACTGATGTTCCATGTTCCTAATTTGAAGGTCTTTGAACAGCGGAGAGATCTCTTTTCACTAGGAGCGGTGTCAACAGCAGGGTGGGTCATTAGAATTTATTCCATCTGCTAGAATTTGAATCAAGCAGGTCCAGCTCATGGGCCATGTGCTACTCTGGACAGCTACTTGCAGCCCCTAAAGATCATAAACTTTTAACATTAATATGTGATTTATATACGTTTACTATATTATATCTTTTATTTGTGATCTAAGACAATTCCTCATCACTCAGTGCAGCTGAGGCAAGCCAAAAAGTTGGACACCCATGATTTAAATGTTGATACCATTAATGTTGCTATTATATTCTCTTGATATTGATTAACTCATTATTATTTTCCACTACAATCCTGTAGGACTTTTGTGGTTCACAGATAATGCAGCATTAAGACTCATTGCCTAACATGACTGATTATTAGGCAAAATCAGATACAGTTCCTGCAATAGAAATGCTCTTATTTCATCAGTAACCTGAGCATTCAACTCTGCAGGTTCATTACTGCAAATCTTTGTTTGGTAGAGGGTGGTCTAATTTTGCAATCCTAATTTCTCCACATAAATGTTGTATCTTTAGATTTAGTTCAACGCTGTATTTTTTTTAATGGATAAATTTTTTGTTATAAAAAGTCGACAGTTTGTGATTATGAATTTTTATTTTTTCAGTCATTTTTACTGGGCTCCTGGATGCTATCAATGATGTTTGATTTTGTCCTGGTAGAAGCTATTGAATATTCTTTTGGCCTCAACATTAGCAGCTTGCCTTCAGGACTGTAAGTTTACTGTTAAGAGACATTCATATTTCTTTGTATCTTAAATATATATTTCTAGGGCTATTGAAATTTATAAAAATGAAATGTTTAGTATTATTAATTTGGGTTGTGTGAAATTCAGCCATTCAGCAACTGAATGTTCTTTAGAACTATAGAACTCTGTGTTCTCTCTTTAGAATTTCAGAACTTGCTGTTCTGGAGGTAGTTTACCAGTTCTCATAGATAAATCTTCTGAATCAGAAATGATTCAACCTCCTGGACATAACAAACCTGTTAAGGGCTCTGACCAACATCTGGCTTGGAGGTTTTATTTCTGGAAACTGCCAATTGCCCCCAGAATCGTAAGGTTTGGAGAAGCTCACTCCTCACCCAGAAGAGAAATGAAATTCTTCAGAATGCTGCATTCTCAAATGTGAGTTTAATATATCTATACTGCTAATGATTTGAAACTGTGTGGCATATTCATTGATAGATGTTCTGCTTTTCCCCTTTATTGTCTACATATTTATTTATAAAAATTTTAAGGCCACCGGGCAATCTCACAAATCTCCTCTGAAGGGTCATCTGATTCTCTGGAGCAGATTTAGGGTGAATACAGATAAAATACCACAATTAATTCCAGATACTGTTTTACCAATTAACTGATGCCTTTGAATTCAGCTCTGTATCTCCAAAATTTCTTGCATTATCCAATCATGACTGGATAAACTCAAAGTCAGATTGGCTGAGCTATTAGTTGCCAGCAGCTGTCACAGTAGGGGGCGGGGTGATTATAAAGAGGATATGATTGTATTTGAGACAAAAAACAGCTGGTAACTTTCTTTATAGCAGTGACAGTCATTTGAGAACACATAGGGTAAATGTTTCTATTTGATGGTAAACTGGCGGCACCTGTATTGTATCAGAATTTGCAATTCAAAAGGTTTCTCTACCAGGTTTTTTTTTATTGCTTCATCAGCAAGGTTCTGTTCTAGGATGGAAACCCTAACCCTAAATTTAGCTTTACATTTAATATTTATTTATTTATTAAATAGATTTATATTGCTGCCTATTCCCCCAAGGTGACTCATTTTTAAGTATTATTTAACTTATCTTACTCAGAAGAAGTGTTTTATTTGATGCATTGCATTCCCAACCCTCCTCCCAATACTATAAACATTGAAATCGTGGGATTTTGAGCAATTTTTTTTGAATCACTCTCTCTTCTTAATAAATTGTGCAACTCATAGAAGTTACAAAGTTGAAACCTCAGTAGCAAAAATAATGCTAGAATAAATAATGAAGGAAAATGTTATATATTAATTTTAAAGAGGCAAAAATGATTATGCATTTCAGGCTAGACTAATTTCTTTTTCAAAGGAAAAAAACAGTTTAAAAGAGGAATAATAAAAACTTTCCTTTTTAAACATAATATATTTATTGGAAATTTGGGTTTATTCTAAGCTTTGCTTAAATGCATGTATATGGTATTGCTTTGAAATGTATTTGCATTGTACTGTATTGCTTTACTTGCTTTATATGATCTCACTGTTAATATTATTTAATGAATGCACACTACCAGATCGTATACTTCGTATACTTTTTCTCCGAACACTTCGAAGATAATTACGATAAAGCATAACGCTGATAACTCGGGCCTGAAATTGCTTAGAAACTAGGTAGTAAAGGATTATATCTAGACATGTGCTGAGATTCATGAGGAAGGTGGTAAATGCTCCCCAAGGGTTGTAGCTTGCTTCTCCATTTTGGAGCATCAGAAATGTAAAACAAATGTGAAAAGGCACAAAACATACAAGTACTTGGGTAATTAGTGTCACAATGATTCTGATCGATCTTTCTTTAGCCTTTGGTTTCAGCTTGGAAGTTCTTCCACGAATTATACTATAAATGATGAGTAGATAACAACCAAGCATACTAAATATGGGAATCAAGAAAAAAAATATTAACCGAGAAAAATTCAACACGTTGACTTCCTTTAGGTAGATAATATCCATCATCTTTATGCAGGTAGTGAAATTTGAAGTTTTGTCTGGATCAGAATATAAGAAAAGCAGTGGAGAAGTTGTCACAAGAGTTAAGATCCAAAGTGCTGTGCAAGCCATCAGAGCTTTGCTTGTGTTCTTGAGTTCCTTGGCATATTTGGGTTGAACTACAGCCAGACATCTATCAATGCTTATAAAAGCTAACAGCCA
Organism: Psammodynastes pulverulentus; assembly: GCA_025802295.1. Taxonomy (NCBI): domain Eukaryota; kingdom Metazoa; phylum Chordata; class Lepidosauria; order Squamata; family Psammodynastidae; genus Psammodynastes; species Psammodynastes pulverulentus. The sequence continues at coordinate 35,464,869 of JAOYMU010000010.1, forward strand.
TATTGCAATGCTGGGGTAAAAAATAGTGAAAGCACTAAGAATCCGGCAGAAGACATCTCCAAAGATCCAAGAGCGTTTCCCATAATAATGCATTCGAAAAGGCAAGGTGAATATAAGCAACAGGTCAAGCAACGCAACATTCATCATGTAGATAGTTATAGTTGTTTTCTTCTTGGTGGTACAGCTGAAGACCCAGAGAGCTGTAATGTTTACAACTAAGCCAGTTGTAAAAATGAAGCTGTAGAAGACGAGTGATGAAATTCGGTATTCCTCAGGATGGCTATTTTCAACCATTGTAATTGGACTTTGATTGTAGTTATTCATAACTTTCTAATACGTTATCTAAGAATAAAATAGGAGAAAGATCAAGTTTAGCTAGAACAGTTTTGCATTGTAAGGAGCACCAAGAATCAGACAATTACAGGTTTGTACTGTACAGGCAGGGGTCTCCAACCTTGGCAACTTTAAGATTTGTGGACTTCAACTCCCAGCTGGCTGAGGCACTGTG
>JAOYMU010000010.1:35478037-35491862 GCA_025802295.1 Psammodynastes pulverulentus
GTTACCACCAGTTCTCTGAACTACTCAAAATTTTCGCTACCGGTTCTCCAGAACTGGTCAGAACCTGCTGAATACCACGTCTGATCCATAGTCTAAAAACCCAAAACCAAATGCTATGAAGGATGATTGAAGGAATTGTGAATGTTCAAACTTGAGGAAGCTTGAGAGGGGATGAATAGCATAGCACTTTTCAAATGCTTGAATGGGCGTCCTATAGATAGAAGGCTTTATCCTGTGGTCTGCTGTTAATGGTGCAAGGTACAGAATAATTAACATTAGTTATAGGGCAGTAGATTCAGACTGAATTTTAAGAACAATTCCTTGATAATAGCAGTTCATCAAGAGGAATTCCAGTTACTAAGAGAGGTGGTGAAATCTTTCCTGGTTGTCTTTGAAATAAGTTTTTTATTTTTCATACAAACAATCCACCTTCCATTAAACAGTGTGTCATCTGGGTACAAATATCTAACAATTGAAATTTACAATCATATTCTTTGCATTAGTATTAATTTTCTACTCTTATCTTATTACTAATGTACATAATATATGAATCATTATAAACAATCCTCATTATAACATACGTAATTCTGTTAATATGTTTTCTGTGTTTCACTAATCTTTTATTTCTAGCTTTCGTATTTATTCTCTAACCATCGATAAAGTAATTCCCATATCATATAATCAGTTTGTTCCTTCTCTTTAATTGCCAGAGTTAGTTTGTTCATTTCTGCGCATTCTAATATTTTCCTGATCACATTCTCACCTGTAGGAATCTCTTCGCTTTTCTAATTTGTTGTCTTCAAGCAGAGGTTAAACATCTATTAGTTCAGATACTTTTTGGATTCCTACTTGGAATGGGGAAATAAATCTTATTATTTGAATAGTTTTGATTTGTTTACTCAAATAATCCATTTTTGCATTGAATACATTAAACTGTACTTTGAATACCCTGAAAAACATTAATTTGTATTCAAACAAGTAATTCATGCCATAAAAATGCCACATATTGCATTAGGCAATTTATTATAAATCAAGCTTAACTTACAAAGTTTTAAAGGCGAGGTTTATGTGACCTGGTCTAGCGTATTGTTCAAACCAAAAGATTGACATGCTTGACACTTTGCAGTCTTCTTTCTCCCATCCTATAGGTCTCATTAATGGAATACAAGAGTTACTGTGTTATGCAAATCCAGACAGGCTATAAGTACCATTCCCATTTAGTCTTGCTTTTGAATTTTGTTAATTCAGAATGGCTTTTCACAACAAAAATGTATCTCAAATTTTGTTATTGTGCCAAACAGATATGTAGGGCTGTTTGCAAGCTTTCACTTCCATCAATATAGTGCCTTAGCCCAGTTAGAACCGACAAAGAATGATGAGATTGAATAAAAAATGTGGTATACATACCAATTGCTTTATACCAGTAATGGCAAACCTATGACAAGTGTGTCAAAGTTGACACACCAGAAGGTTTTAGTAGATGACAAGAACTTCCAACAATGTCTATTTTTGAAAGTACACCCCTGTCCTTGGACGATTTGCAGAGGCTGTGGAGGTCATTCAAAAATGAGGTGTTCTCTTGCCCATTCCCACAAAATAACACAAAAGGACTATGTTTTCATCCAGCCTCTAATGCCTTTGAAAATTACACAAGAATAGCCTGTGATTTCACACAGTTTTCAGAAGCTGAGAAGCCACAAAAGAGCATTTGCCAAAGTAGCTTCAAGAACAAAAAGCTTCATGCGACATGAAGCTGCCTCGGATACGCCTTGGGCCTGTTAAGAGAAAGAGAACATACCTGAAAGTACATGGTCTAAGTCAGATCCTTGGAAATCACACACATGATTGGACTCTATTTTGTTTAAATAAATGAATATGTAAAGAATTGGTTTTTTACTTTGGGTGCATGTGTTTGTGAAAGAGACAGGCAGGCAGGCAGACACTCGCACAGAGTCAAGTTGACATTTTTGGTATTTTTGACATGCCGAGCCCAAAAGGTTCACTGTCACAGCTTTATTCAGAACAAATTCACTTCCTTTTCTTGTTTGCTGCAGATTAATATCTCCTTATAAATGATACTTTGGGCACGATCTGTTTGTAGTTCTCAGAAAAGATTTGAAACTCAAACCACATCCTATTGCTATAGCTACCACATTAAGGCAGAATGTTTAGAAGGATCTCCAATCTGTGCCATCTAGTTTTCTGTAGGTTTTATGGGGCCCTATTTGGAAAGGATGGTTTAGAGAGAATTTATTCAGTTAAAACACTAATTTGTAATTGTATGAGGAGAAAATATGTGGAATTCTTGTCTCATGCACACATGCATATATATACACAAACAAAAGAAAATGTTGAAGCATTTTTGAAGTCTTTGGCTTTCTCCAATCCCAGCAATCAACTTCATATCCTGGATCCTTAGTGATGATCACATGATATGCTGAATTAGGTCACGGGATGATAGTGCTAACATATCGTATGAATAGGAAGGACAAGCAGATTAATTCAAAAAATCTGAAGAAAGTTTTAGTTTTAATCCCAGCAGACCTTGGTTTATCTGGAACAAATTAAATGTGGAATTCAAAGAACTGACTTGATGGTTAACTGTCCTTCCTGTGATTGTGGCAAATTCCTAGAGAAACTCTGCAAAAATGTGGCCTGTTTAGATCTTCCATTTCTGTTACAATTTGAATTCTTTTCACCCAAATCTCACAAGATGAAAAACAGTTGGATACATTGAATGCAGTCTCTCTATCTTTTTAAGCAGAGCACTAGCCACAACAATGTTCTATTTTTCACTTCAGAGAAAACAAAACCCCTCTTAAAAGGAAATATCAATTTCCTTTGCAGAGGCTAGGAGACCTGAGAAAATGGCTGTCAGGATAGCTCTAATGTGCTCCTGACTTGTGTGCTGTCAATTCATGAGGTGAGTTAATTCACTGGGAGAAGACGACTTAGGACGGTTCTGTTTGGTAAATATGGAAATTGACTTCTTTTTCAGTATTTTGGCTGCTGGTAATGGTGTGTTCCTTTTATTTAATTGTTTTTCTGAAGTTCTTTATAAAATTATTTCTTGAGACCTTAAGGGTTGTCCAAACTATTCTCATGAACCCATGGTATCATTTAGAAATAACTTAGTCTTCTTCACTTTTTCAGTGGTCATGTTCCTAACTGGATTGACTCCAGAAAGTTGATTTAGGACTTGAGCATATTTCTTTTCTTTAAACAGATGGCTATTATTACCTATGGTATGTCTCAAAACTATTTTTAATAAAAATCTTTGTTTCAGAACATTTTGATGTGACATACTGTTCTTTTTCAGCCACAACAAACAGCTTAAAGTTTAGTTACGTCATGGAGCTAGTTGTGTAGGTAGTCAGTAGTCTTGCACAATTTTGATTACTGTGCATCACATCATTAGTTATTTGTGCCATACTGTATGTGGTACAGTTAAATCAGGTACGTATTTGTAAAAGGTACAATAATATGGCAGTTCAAATCCTACCAGGCTCAAGGTTGACTCAGCCTTCCATCTTTCCAAGGTGGGTAAAATAAGGACTCAGATTGTTGGGGGCAATATGCTGACTCTGTAAAACCACTTAGACAGGGCAGTAAAGCACTATGAAGCAGTATATAACTAAGCACTATTGCTATTGCTAATAACGATATTTTTAAGGAATAAAATGCAGAGTGGAAAGAACACATTAGAAGAGATTTCTTCTCCTATAAAAAAGAAAAGAGGAAATGGTTCTTGGACTACTATTGTACTTATTGTACTATTGTACCCCTACTACATCTAAAGCAAAATTAACATTTTTCATTAATAAAATCCTCACATACTTGAGATGAGCAATTTCTCTGCTGCAGAAATGTATGACTGTTAAGTTAATGGAGAGATATATGACTGTTCACTTCAGGGCTTTTTTTCGGCACCAAAAGGTGCCGGAACGCGCCCCCCCCGTCGCGTTAAAAAAACCCGGAAGTAATAGCGCGCGATTGGCTGAGACGCGTCACGTGACGCGGACTCAGAAAAGGATCCGGAACGCCGTTCCGCCCCGTTCCCACAGAAAAAAAGCCCTGGTTCACTTTATGTAACTATATGTAGAGAGTACAATTTTCACCTGGGTGGGAAATGTGGAAGGCAATTGTGTGCTTTATTTTTTATATGCAAAATGTGTACAGGCAGTCCTTGACTTACAACCATTCATTTAGTGTTCAAAGTTACAACAGCACTGAAAAAAATGACTTATGACTGTTTTTCACACTTAAATCATTGCAGCATCCCCATGGTTATGTGATCAAAATTTGGACGCTTGGCAACTAATGCATATTTATGATGGTTGCAGTGTCCTGGGGTCATGTGATCACCTTCTTTTCCGACCTTCTGACAAGCAAAGTCAATGGGGAGCCAGATTCATTTAATAACCATGTGACTAACTTAACAACTGCAGTGATTCATTTAACAACTGTGACAAGAAAAATCATAAAATGGGGCAAAACTCACTTAACAACTGTCTTGCTTAGCAAGGAAAATTTTGGGCTCAGTTATGGTCTTAAGTTGAGGAGTACCTGTATTAAGCTTAACAGAGGCTTAATGTGCCTGTTAATTTTATGTTCCATTATCCCCAAATAAGAACATTGACATTTGCTACCAAATACAGATATACAATTAGAGCCACACAGAAACTGGTAACAGTTTGTGGGCTGCAGACTGTTATATATCAAACAAATACAGATTTAACTGCTAATCATCTGGGATTAATGACTATTGTACATTTAGTAATTAATACTACTGTGCTAATTATTAACTTGTCTGTAGATCTGGTTCATTGATCACAGCTGAGCATACTGCTGATGTTTTGCCAACTGTATGTCTATATTTGGTTTTTCGGTTTTTCAGGCCATCTCCTTTCTGACAGGCTATGTCACTAGACTTCCTTCCTTTTTCATGCATGATGAAACCATAAGGGACAGTTATAAAATACCGTTTTCAGATATCAACATTTTGCATTCCTTGATACATTGTGATACCATTTAAATATTCTAATGCTTTGCTAGCATTAGCAAGAAAGTGAATAATAGGAAAATGGCTGCAGCCTAAGCCACTACATTTTATTTACATTTATAGATAAACACTGTTACCTATCTTAATGGTAATAACAAAGGGCATTGCCAAGTAATAGAAATACCTTAAAAGAAATCTTGTGAATTATATGTTAAATGTGTGTCTTTTGGCTAGTTTTTATGCTGTTTGTCTGAACTCTGTGTCAATGGACATTTCTACAGTTCTGACAAGAAATTACCAAATAAAATTTATTTTTTGAGGTAATTTTTTAAAAGGAGCAAGAGTAAGATGCTGATTTCTTGTCCATATATTGTGGATGAAGCAAGATGAGCATTGGCTTTACATCTCACTGTTACTAAATCTAACTGACAGTGTTTTAGATCTTTCTTTTTTAAAAGAAAGAATAGGTTATGCTGATTGTTGTTTATTATTTTTATACATGTATAGCATCTTGAGTTGGTGAAATATCTCATTTCAAATAAGTAAATATATTTATCCCCAAAAGATGCACAGGAACAAACTGATTAAAACTGCTGGGGAAAAGAGAAATTTATCAAGTTGATTAAGAAAACTCACATTTCTTAGGAATTAATTTGTGAAGGAAACCAAGGACTTGGTGGAGATAACTGAGACTGATTCAGTTATAGTATCAACCCAATAAGAGTAAACAGTTAATCAAGAAAACAGAAAATCCAGTCAGATATTTGATAATTCTCTCAGCTTTTTTCCATAATGATCTCATTGACATTCAGAAAAATAATGGGAATGAAGATAATTTTTTAAAAAATTAGATACTTTATTTCGCTGAATATTTTTTAAATCTATGGGCCTGATAATGGATATCATTACAGCTTTTTTCAGACAGTTTTTGATATGAAAATTTCAACTGTAAGTGTAGTTTAAACATCCATAGAAGATTAAACATTGCATTAACTTTTAGTGATACTTTCTTCAACACCGCATTGACCTTTTCTAATTGAGAACAGATGTTTAGACACTGGCACCATCCCTGACATTAAATAAGAGGAAAGTGCAAGGAGAAGTAATAACTCCATTGATTTCTGTTCCTTTATTTTCTGCTGCGGGGCTACACCTGCAAAGACAACTGTCCTATTTTTGTTGTTGAGAAACCAATTTTAGGTACCAACCACAACTATTTATTACATCAGAATAAACACTCCCTTCATGAAACATGCCAGTAAATTTTTACTCTAGCATCAAACATTTTGTCCCAATTATTGCTTTTTCCTGTGAGCAGCTTAACAGGAAAGTGAATGGGTTGTTAAACCAACTACTACTCGTTATCATAGTAACTTGAATTTATGGACAGATCTTAAATATAATATTAATGATAACTATGCAACCTGTTACATATTTGTTCATCATTTCAGAGAGATTTTTTTTTTACCTAAACAATGACAATAGGGTGGATAAAAAAAAATCAGAAAAAAAGTGGAAGTGGGAGTGACTTCCGACTTCTTGTCATCTTCCCCATTGTGAGAAACTGGCAGTGAGCACTGGAAATCTTCCTTTCCTTTCCTTGCCCTGCCCTACCAGCAGGTAAATGGCTGCTGCCAGGTGGGAGAAGGAGCAAATGCACAAATGGATGCTCAGTATGAATGCAGAGGGACTGGACCATTTCTCCCTTGACTTTCTCTCTGCAAGCTTCTTCCAAGCAACAACTTTGTTTGTGGGAAGGTGGCAAGAAATGTAAGAGAATCAGTTCCTTCTGGATTTTCTATGGCTTGTGAAAGGCTGAAAGGAAACATTAAAAATAGGGATTTAGATGATTGTGGTAATATGGCAGCGGTGCTGAGGTGGCAAAAAATTCCACAACTTTCAATTCCTCAGGAGTAATGAGTCTCAGAGGCATTCTGTAACCTTGGTCCACTTGAGCTAACTTGGCCTTTGTTGGCAAAGTTTTGCAGCATTTCATTCAGTTGAAGGTTACAAAATATCAAACAGACACAAGAGTTTTACTAATATACAAATAAAATCAGTTATGTCAGCAATTTTCTTTTCTAGGTTTTCCCCCTTTATTGATGTTTTCAATTCATGTATAAATTTGAAATTTTCATCTAACCATTCAGGAACCAATCTATTCTTTCATCAAATACTTGGAACTTTAAAAAAAATGCTTACTTTTTACATCTGATCTCTCTTAGCTCTGGTAAAAACAAAGCTCTCCATATATATATTATTGGGTTTACGAGAACAAGGCCACCCAAGAAAGAATAACCTTATTATGAAAGTGAAGAGCACCATATAGAAACATAGAAGATACAAACAGTTCTATGATTAAGATAAACAGGAACAAACTGATGCAAAACAAACGGGTATTAAAACAAGATTGCAACAAAGAATTCTTAACAGCAGATATTGCAGAAGATGAACAGTTACCCTCCCCACTTCTCCATTTTGTTTGTTACGTAATTATGAAAATGAACCAATTACAGTTTTTCTGTTGGCTAGATCAATGACTGGCTTCCCACTAAATAGGGGAAAATGTATTTTCTACAATACTATCTTGGTGTGGTTTCTTTTGATTGCTTAACTTCTGTCTAGCTGTTCTTAGCTCTATGTCAGCATGAAGCATCTTTATAGATTTGAATACAGCATATATGTAGCATACATTTCTGATCAGCTGCATTATTGAAAATAGGATCACCGTATTGGGGCTGAGGAAATTGGTAGATGGCAGGAAGGAAAAATGAAGAGCTTTTCCCTTTCCTACTGTCTAGTACAGGTAGTCTTTGACTTACAACTACAATTGAGCCCAAAAGTTCCCTTGCTAAGCAAACAGTTGTGAATTTTGCCCCATTTTACGACCTTTCTTGCCATAGTTATTAAGTGAATCACTGCTGTTGTTAAGTTAGTAACATGGTTGTTTAGTGATTCTGGCTTTCCCCTTGACTTTATTTGTCAGAAGGTCGCAAAAGGTGATCACATGACCTCGAGACACTGCAACCATCATAACTATGAGTCAATTGCCAAGCATCTGAATTTTAATCACATGACCATGGGGATGCTGCAATGATCATCAGTGTGAAAACGGATTACAAATCACTTTTTCCAGTGCCATTGTAACTTTGAACACTCACTAAATAAATGGTTGTAAGTCAAAGACAACCTGTAGTTATGCACACTTTGTAGCCCAAGAATAATAGACCTATGTTAGATAGTTAGACAGTGTTCTTATATTCCTAGATAGGCATCATATTGCCAGTTACCTGACTATTAACATAGTAAGAATTAGAATTCTTTATTGGCCAATACACAAGGAATTATTTGTGTATATTCTTTCTTGGGAGAGGGCAACAGAAATCTACGTGAACCAAATCTTCCCAGGCATCGTTTTAGCAGGACCGTCATGGGGCTGGAAGGCAGGGGAATAGTGACCATTAAGTTTGAGGCAAACAAATTGACCCTGTTTCAACATGCTAGGAATATTAAGAAAACTTTTGTCCTGAGGAAATAGGTTATAAGTCCAACCCAAAATCTTTATGAAGGTTAATTTTCTTATTTCTAGGAGGCAACACTGATTGAAATCACATCCACACACATGCTATATAAGTCTCCATATATATTTTTGAAGTCTTTTTATACTATTCTCAGGTTGTTCATGGAAAAGTAACTTCTCTCTAGAATCTTTCCTGATCTGTAATATATATTTGAAACTTTCTCCAGTACTTTGTGTAGATTTTAAAAAGTTTATTTGCAGCAGAATAATGGCACCCTGTGATCTTCTGAAAGCATTTTATCTGTACACCCACTTCTTATTTAGCACCTATGTTCCATTCTAGTGATCAAGTCATTAAACAAAATTATCACTAAGTGAACACATGATAGAGAGATCGCTGATTGTTGTTGTTCCATTCAGATAAAGTTTTGCTATACAGCTAAGTCAGTATTACTGTCATTCGCAAGTGTTGTCAGAAGCACAAAATTTGGTTATAAATGCATGCATTGGTCAGAAAATGAACTTTATTAGCTTTTTATTCGTGAGTAGTTGCTAACTGAGGTCACTAAATGAGGAGTGGGTATATTTCCTTCTTGCAAAAGAAAGTGTTAATTCTTGAAGTTGAAATTTTCTACATTTTTAAAAATAATGTTTGATTTTGTTTATTTCTTATGAGATTGGCCTGATTTCCCCACCCCCATAACTAAATGCTAAACCTTCTAGCCACGCACCTTTTCATTCTTAAACTAGAAAGCAGTATTATTCAAATTATTTCATCCATTTATATTTTAACCATTTTTATCTTGTAATAGACAGAAAGGTGGCAGAGGTTGTAAAATCCTTATATTTATTGCTTGGGAAAGGATACAAAGTGAAGCACTCACAATGGCAGAAATTGCAAGACACTGCCTCAAGAGTGTGTGTATTTCTGAAAACCCAAGAGAGCCTCTGTGAGAGGAGGCTTGAGGCTTTTAGCCTTCCATCCTAGAGATTCAGCTGCTTTTGTTACATGACCTTTAAACTACGTAGGTTATGTATCTTAAAATTATCATGGAATAATCAAACCAAACATAGGATCCAGTGTTCAGTAAGTTATTTAAAAGCTTGGGGATTGTTTTCTAACAATATAGTAAATTGCCTAAAGCTATTATATACTTCCTCCTGAAAAACAAAACTGTTGATCATTAAATGATTTTATATGGGTTATTATATAAATAAATGTATTTCATATATAGATATAAAAAACAAAATGTTAAATATTCCCTTTTGCATATCTGTTACGTGTTATTTTGCCAATCCAAGGTTTATTGTTTAGAGTCTAGTTATTTAAACCCATTAAACTGGTTGCTTTTCTCCTGATAACTTGGGTAATAGGATCCCAAAATAGAAGTACATGGTACATATTATTTTACAAGGAGAAATGACATGAGAGCAACATAAAAAAAACCAAATAATATTTGGAAAACCCCAAATATTATTAAATAAAATATCTGTGGTAATGATACATTGCATAATCCATCTTCTGCTTCACTGCTGAAAAATCAAATGGTAGATTTTTTTTTTAAATGTAAAATTGGATTTTTCTCTCTTCTTTCTTTGCATTTCTTGCTGTGATGATTCTTGCTATTTCCAGCATTTTTGAAATCAAGATTCTGGAGGCATGTTCAAAATGAAAGGGCTTGTGTTAACCTTTTTCCATTTAAAGATGCTGAAAGGGGAGCTAGTTGTGTGTCTCCAACATCCCGGGAGCTTTCATCAGGAACAGTTCTGGCAGCACTTGATTCTGAAATGCTTCCTTGACGCCTCAGTATTTTCATTATTGTCCTTTTGTATCCTCTGCAAGCAAAGAAATAGATGAAAGGATCCATGCAGCAATTTAAGTTCATCAGGAACACAGTATAGTGGAGAGTCTTTTGAAAGATCTTCTGATGGCTGCAGGAAATATTTCCTTGCACAAGTTTCTTAATCATGTATATAATAATGGCAAGATGATAGGGAGTAAGACAGATTACAAATACAATGATGATGAAGATAATTATATTAATTGCCTTTTTGTTTGTTCCTGATTTTTCTGCTAGTGGGTTTTGCTTTGCAGTTTGACAGAGTTTGTAACTGATTTTTGAATAACAGATTATTGTAATTCCAAGGGGAACCACATATCCAAGTAAACAGGCACCTAGAAGGATCAGAGGGAGTTGTTCAATTTTTTCAAAGTTTGGATATTCCATGCACGTGATCCTTTTTCCTTCTTGATGTGACATGGGTAGTGTAAGCAATGGAATAGTTTGGGCAAGTACAAGAAACCACACAAAGCAAAAAATGTATGTGGCACTTTTAACTGTTCTGAATTTGGTTTTTAAAGGATGAACCACGGCTACAAATCTATCGATACTCAAGCATGTCATAAAATTCACAGCTGCATAAATGTTGATATAAAAGAAAAGGGCTGTAATTTTACAGAGTACCTCTCCGAACCGCCAGTTAAAACCCAGTGCATAGTATGCTATTCTTGTAGGTAAAGCTGTTGTAAAAAGAATGTCTGATACAACAAGATTTGTGGAGTAAATAGTGGTTGAATTGATTTTTTTCCTATTTTTTATAATCACAGCGAGAGCAAGTCCATTTCCAAGTACTCCAATTATGAAAATAACACTGTAGAAAGTAGGCAATAAAATACTTGCTGAATTTTCATGTTCATATAAATCACAAGTTTCGATTTGAGTTTGATTTGTTGTAGAAGATGGAGAGATTGTTGCCATGGTTAATATGACTCAAAAGTTCAGAAGGCCTAGAAGAAGTGACAGAAAAAACAAAAATGTTAGGATGAATTCAGATGTTCCGTTTTTTTAATAGCTAGCTAAGCATTTTAGAAGTCCAGAGATTAGATAGTATGAAATTGTCTCTTCATTTCAAAAGCAAAACCAAATTCCATCTTTTTAATATGCAAACACCTTTTTATTGAACACTCTTAGATAATCATAGGTAATTTTAAAATAAGATGATACCAATAGTTTGAAAGCTGAAAACAGCTGGGCTGTAGTTTCTTAAGTATTAACACACGTGCTCTATTAGGTTCAGTTTAATAAATAAAGGTATAAAGTTATGAATGGAAAAACATGCTTTGTAGAAGTGAAATATCACAAATTTCTTTCCCTTCTCCCTCCCCTAAAAAGTCACCTAAAATCAATTTGTAAATGTGTGGCACCTTCATTGAATTAAATAAAGAGATAGATAATAGGGAGAAAATGATTGGTGATTAAAACATTAGGACAGTAATAAAAAACACTATTACATATTGAAATTCTATTTTGTGCGGTCACAAAAATTATGTATTTGTTTTTTTTGTTTCGGTTAATGTTAACTTTTCTTCATTGACAAGATTTCAATATTAGAAATATTTTACATGCTTAAGAAGTTAATTACGTGTGTCCAAATTAAAGGTCTCTGCTCATAATCATATTTATAAAAAAAAATCCTTGTTCTATTATAAAAATTAATTGAAGCGGCATACAATTTTAAAGCACAACAATAAATCTTCTAAAAATATCCTTAAAAATAAGTTACATTGGATTAGTAGACTGAGCAACAGCGAGGGAGATAGTTATAAAAAGTTATAAAGACCAATGGGTTTTTGCTCTTTTCACTTCCAGGCTTTCATGAAGTTTTTTATTTTGTTCTATCTGGTGTACAGTTAGCAAACCAAGTTGCTTAACAGTATTACACCATTCTTACAGCATCATTAATGTAAGCAGGATATTAGTCCACTTTGTACTGAGTTTACTTTTGAATTTACCCACCACAGGTATGTATTCTGGAATAAGGAACAAGGCCTGTTGAAATGAAGGGGCTTATGGTACTTGTATTTTATTACATGTTTTTAAATTAAATATTAGTTTAGAAGAAGGTGAAAAACAAGGACAACAGATAGAGAAAAGTAAGAAAGAGGATATATTGCCAACTATTCTAATTTGGGGTCTTGGATATTCTTAATGTAAAACAGGTTTCAAGTATGATATAGGAGATGACCAGGCTGAGTCCGAGGGAGGGGTCAAATGCATCATAAGTCATCTGTCTCTGCTTGCTCGCAAGAGATCTGAGCCCAGCCCACATTGAATGCCTTCTTATTCCCACATGTTTCCCTTGACTGTTGGGATGTCCAACTTTTGTAGAGAGCTTAAGCTTGCAATAAAACTTTATACTCTTTTGAACTGAATCTCCTGGATCTCCTGATTTCCCTGGCACTTGACATATGCTGCTTTCTCCAAATTTTAATATAGAGTTAATTCTAATATATGGGATTTTAGTAGTTTTAATATTAGAAGTAATGTTAGAAATGTTGTTGCATAACAGTAACCCTGTCAGCACAGTCTGTTAGTCCACCCAAAAATCATAAAGGCAAACAGGAGCCAGAGTGGCAGGGAGCCACTGTGCTTTCCTATCTATAACTTCCTTTTGCTTGTTGCTCTTTTTTTCAATTTTTCAGTATAAAATTTTTATATCAATTTTTCATACACTGCAACCCTCATAAAGCCAGTTACTTTGTGTTGGCAATTGGACATTTTTATTTTATGTTTATGTTTTTTAATTATTCTTGCTTTGTTGTATTTTACCCAAGCTCAAAATGTTAATAAATCAGTTTTATTTCAATTTCAGAAGCAGATCATTCTGTTTGCTTTTATATGAAAAATGGTTGTTAAGAAGTACAGGCATCTTGTTCTAAGTCTTTGGCCTGTATTACATTTGTATTTTTAATATTAATGGCTATGGGATAAGAGCTGTGGTAGAGCAGTGGAGTAGTGGTTAGAATGCAGTATTGTAGACTAACTCATGGCTCACTACAGGAGTTCGATTCTGAACGGCTCAAGGTTGACTCAACCTTCTGACCTTCTGAGGTTGGTAAAATGAGGATTGTTGGGGGCAATATGCTGACTCCTTGGAGATGGCTGTAAAGCACTATGAAGTGGTATATAAGTCTAAGTGCTGTTGCTATTGCTATGAAATACATTTCTATAACCTAAATGTTAATTAGTCCCTTAAACTGATACTTAGCTGTCAAAATGTGAGTCTATGTTTTTTATAATAATAAGAATTTCTTGAAAGATAGATTTGCAGTTTTTTCAGTTAAAATTACATGAAACTACACCATATGCATTGAAATTAAATTCTATAAATGAACACTGTTATTTTGGAAATGATAACTGTTAACTTAACTGTTAACTGTTAACTGTTATTTGCGAGACCGTCTGCTGCCACCATATGCCTCCCACAGGCCGGTCCGCTCGCACAGAGAGGGCCTCCTCAGG
>JAOYMU010000010.1:35561247-35571524 GCA_025802295.1 Psammodynastes pulverulentus
GGATGTGTGTTTGTGTTTGTATTTTATTTTTATAGTCATAATGTACACTGAAGAAGGTATTTAATTTCATTGTACAAAGTGCAATGATAATAAAGTAAACTAACTAAATCCATTACTTTATCTTCAGTCAAACTGAAAGCTAAAGATGACATAATTGCACAAAACAATGAAATTTTTCTTTGTAATGATTTATTCAACACCAAATTAACAGATGCACTCTTTCCTCCTGTGGAAAAAGTTAAGTACATCCTTGGCTCTAATATCTGGTATTGCCTCCTTTGGCAAGAACAACTTCAAGCAGGCAGTTCTACTACCTTATCAGTCTCCAACATTGACTGGAAGGAATTTCTTCCTCAGCTATGGGAATGTTGGAGGGGTTTCTTGCATACACAGACCATCGCAAATCACCCCATAGCATCTCAGTAGGATTTAGTTGCCGCTTTGATTTTGCCATTCCAGAAGTCTCCATTTCTTGGGGGTTTTTTTTTAGCCATTCCTTGGTGAAATTTCTGGTATGTTTTTAGGATCATTGTCATCTTGCAAGGTTTACTTTTGTTTAAGCTTCACTCTTCCAACCGATGGTCTCATATTGTCCTCAAGCACCTTCTGGTACAATGAAGAATTCTTAATCGATTCTATGATGCTGAGCTGCCAGACTGTGATGCAGCAAAGCAGCCCCAAATCATAACATTTCCAACACTAGTTGGTATCTGATGAACGTTTCTTCTGGTGAAATGTTTCATTAAACATGTTTTCTAGTACTGTGGCCAAATAACCCTATATTTGCGTGGTTTATTCAAAGCACATAATTCCAGAAGTCCTTGTTTTGCTCATGATTTTTTTTTCTGGATGGCATACCTTCTGACATACCTCTTAATTAAATTTAATTTGTGCAGCTCCTTTAGATTCATCCTTTTTGACTCAGTCATGACGAGAACTACTTGTAGGTCACATGATGGAATTGTGGGTTCTTAGAGACTTGTTTCAGCATCTGCTCTGAGATTGAACTTGCCTGGCCTAGGCAAGTTGGCAGTTGAAATCTTCACCATTTGTAGGTGAAACAATGGGCTAAAAAGTATAAGTGATGCATTATATTTTTACATCCCTTTTATCTATCGATATTGTTGAAGTGAAGATCAAATATTTGTATGTTGAAATATATTGAACACTTATCAGTGGGGATATATCTCTTTTCAGTGTCCCCAATTCATGTTTTACAGTTGTAAGCTGCTCAGATATTGAGATAACAGTTTGCACTGTGAGGAGGCATTGTTTTGCCATAAACTCAGTTGAATTTTCTCATGGTGCCTCTCTACGTTCTGATTTTTCTTATTATTTTGGGATTACGTTCCCCTGAAGCAGGTGGCTGGCTATCATTTTGCTCTTCCCCAAGAAAGGAGGAAAGGTCTAATAGTTGTTGTTTTGCCAGCTGTTTGGTGGTCCCATTCTAGTGATTCAAATTTGTCAGAGGTGGGTGTGGGTGGGATTTGTTTTACTTACAGTTCTTTTTCCTGCAAAATGCTTCTCAATTCTTGGCTGTTTTACAGATTTCAAAGGAGGGAGATGTCCCGGGTTATCACCATTTCTTTCTTTTCCCCATAACTATCAATTCCAGGCAAAATCGGTAATCTTGTATTTGTCTTCACTATTGTCTTATCCAAACAAAGTTAGTTAAGTAAAATATAAGCCCAGTAAAAGTACTAAAAAACTAATTATACAATAAAACTGAGCAGAGCTGCTGTAAATGTGTGTTGCAATTCAGGTTCCTCCCCCAGTGGGGTTATATTTTTTTACACGACTGTAGCTATGCTACTGAATTCATTTCCATCAGTCATCACTTGTCTTATCAGCATACTGAACTGTTGTATGCCTTTGGGTCAGCTCTGGTACTGTTCATTGCCTGACTCAGTCTGTTTTTGGTTTTTTAGGCATATAATTTATCTTGGCAGACTCTGCTTTCTGTGATTAGTCAGAAGGTGACATGCAGCACAAGCAGATCTGAGGAGAGGTGCTTTTAGTCAATAAAGTGGAAAAGGCCCAAGTTTTAAAAGAGCTGAGTTTTCAAAAAAACTTACTTCCATCTTAACAAAGTTGTTTGGCTGCATAAGATTGGTAGATTGGAGTTACAGGCTAATTTGTTAATTTAGGAATGCTTGGAGGTTACCAGTAGTTTGTCTTCTTGGGCCAACAGATACCCCCAAATTTTATCATATTCTGGTTAAGTTAGGTTGTTGTTTTTTCCCTGTGCAATTTTAGGCCACAACTGCCGCGTGAATTACCACCAAGGTTTGAGGGCGCTCTGAAAGAAGCCCCAGGATCTACTCTTACATTTGCAGAAACTCACTTAGTGTGGAGTTCTGTTTTCAGCATACTTTAAAATATAATGAGTGTTTCTTTTCATTGAGGTATAGTGTTTCTTTTTGCAAAACTTTCTCACTAAAATGCTATTGACAGATACGGCAGATGTATTATTGTGTTAAGGTTGATCATATAACATTCATGTGATCAACTAGACCTTTATTTTGCAAACTCTACATCATTGAGTACATTTCCCCCTCTGATCTGATGCTTTCTAGATACGGAGAATTACAATTGCTATAATCTCAAGTAGTCCTTCTGATAGGAATCATAATGCAATGCATCTGGAAGGTTATGCTAGAATTGCTCTGTACAGCCATCCTGATATTTACCTTCTGTTTTTAACATTGATTTTATTATCTGATTTCTGCTTTGGTCTTGATGGGACAACATATTTCATTAAATGTCAGCTGATATTTGGTGCTTATTAGGGCCCTTCCAAAATAGAGAGGCCTATGTATGAAAATGCTCTTCATGTTTCATTATTGTCATGTGTTTGAAATTCTATCCCCCTGTTTTTGGAGGAATCTACCCTATAGAAAAGTGTAACTTAACTGTTAAACTGTAAGTTGAATCCTTCCAAATTGGAAATCTGATTTCTGTTTCCGTATAGATTCAAAAAAGGTTCGTATTCTTGTTTAAGAGAAACTAATGGTCATAGAATAGTTGGACTACAACCTTATTTGGCTTAAACTAACAATTCCATTAGAAATATGAATTTATATAGAAGAGATAATGCTGCTTTTAGTGAGTGATATCTTGATTACATGCATTGATTCAACAATAGTATGAATCCACAGCTGTCAACTAGTCTATTTGTATAAAGTTTCTGTCTTAACTTGGCTATAGATTTTAAGATAGAATTCCTCATAACCTGAATATTTTTCATTCTTCACAGTTTACCTTTAACCAAAAAGACACTTGCATACATGTTTGTACAAAAGAATATGATCTTAATAAACCTGAACCAAGGCAAAAATTACAATTTCTGAAAAAAAGTATGCTATTAAACTATCAGCATCATTGGTGAGTTTACAATTTTAATGTATGTGGTTTTAATTTTAGCAGAAACAAAATTATTTCATGGTAAATGGCAGTTAAATAGAAGCAATGTTTTTTGATGTTAGGTGCTGTGGATTGCCACACAACTCTCAATCCACAGTTAAAACCTTACTTAGCTAAAGTAAAACACCACTGTATAAACAACTCTTATGGCACTCTAAAGAATATTTTTTTATAATGTAAATGAATCAGAAATTCATGCATTTTTTTTTAAACAGCCAGAAGATTCTTCATTGTTTTTTGCCTACAATATTCTATTTGGGTAACTCCCTGAGTTATTTAAAATATGTAATTTGATACATTGACAATCAAAATACAAGCAAAAAATAAAATTGATATTATTTGTTTACCTCAAACTGCAAACTGCTCAGTTTGGGAGCCCACCCCACCTGGGTGTTTCTTAGTTACAAATGTTCTCTATAGAAATTGGTCTGCAGTCCAGTTTGTAATATTTTTCAGTGTGATTTTTTTTGCCTTGTACATTTAAATATTTATATTTAAATATTTTATTATTTAACTTTACTGTTGTGTCCTGAAGCATTTCCTGAAGTACTTTTATTTTTTTATAGGATTGTGGATAATATGCCAGTAACATGGTGTTATGAGGTTGAGGACAATCAGAAATTTTGCAATCCTGGATTCCCCATTGGTTGCTATGTTACAAAAGATGGACATCCCAGAGGTGCCTGTGTTATAAGTGTAAGTTCCTTGAAAGTTCACCTTGAGCCACTCCAATCTGTCTACATTTTGACACCACAATCTGCAAACATTTGAACTGTGACTAAGTTGCTTATTTTCGTCTCTAATTGAGTGAAGGCTTTATCAGGGCCTTTATTAATATGTTACTGTTCAATTTAAACAGTTGACATTAAACTTATCAATGTAAGGATTGCCCCACATATCTTTTAAACATATAAGTCATATAGGTTTTTATTTCACGTGTTTGGTTTTTGTTATGTAAGAAGACATCTTGTGTGCTTTGATTTAATTCTGAGTCCTTACAGGACCATCAAAGGATGGTTCTAATCACAGCAAGACAGTCAGCTTAGAATTGTGTCAATCAGCCTGATAGTTATCTGTGGCCTGCTAAGATTACACAGTATAATTAAAGATTGTTGAATTAATTTTTGTATTTTACACCTATCCACAGTTAATCTGTAAGTAAAATGATTTGGAAAATTGTAGTTTTCAGAGGAAGAAAACTTGCTTTTAAAACATGAGATATAATTCATTTTTTCAATTTATTTTGACTCACTTTGAAACACGTAATTTTGTATAGCACCATAATTATTTCCTTGTTCTACAAAAAACAAGATTTGTAAAATGTTCCTAGCAATTGTAATATTTTGTATCAAAATAAATGCAATTAGATACTGGTAGTTAATTGTACAGATACTCCTTGCTTAATGTCTACTCATTTAGCAACTGTTTGAAGTTACAATGGCCTTAAACAAGGATGGTTTAAAATGGATCCTCATAGTTGTGGATGTTTCAGCATTCCTACAGTCATATCATATTTCGGGCACTCAGCAACCGACTGGTAATTACAGTGTCACAGTGTCCTGCAGTCATGTGGTTGCCATTTGCACTTTTCATTGCTGGCTTCTGACAAGCAATGGGAAGCTTTCATGAAATCGCAAATGGTAATCACATGATTCTGTGGGCTTCGCCTAACAATGACAAGTGAAAAACTGCCAGAGCACCTGTTGTAAGTCAGCATAGTTATATAAAGTTACACCTTAAACCTGCATTGCTCCGCGATGGAGTTCCCAATCCCACTTAAACTTGGTAAGTGAGGATTACCTGTAATTTGAACATTTAAAGGTACATTGTTTAAGATGTATCCTACATTTGTAAGTAATCTGGCTTGATTTTTTTATTCTTTACTAACAGCAAAATGTAGCTCTAGACTTTCCTATTGATGACATGCTATATATTTTATGCTCTAATTTATTTTATGCATAAAAATCAGCACTGACAAACAGTACCTGAACAGTTTATGAGCTGAGAGTGAAACTGTGAATTAGAAAGCATCTTATTACTTGACTTTATTCAATTATAACAGTAAACAATACAGTTAGTTTACATATCGGGCACAGGCTTAATACTGATAATAAATTTATAGCCTTGTGGTTTCATCTGCGAGTAGGTGTACAACTCATAGCTAACAAATTATCTGCAGCTTGGATAGCAAACTTATTAACATGACCTATGAAGGTGGGATTGAAGTGAACAAAGCCAGAATACTTTCTCTCTATTAACAAGAGAGAAAATTTGTGAGAGGGCCTATTCATAGCACTTACAACTTAGTGTTAGGAGTTGTGGTAAGCTTTGGGCTTGTGTTTTCCTTTCATTTGAAGGTAGAGAGTTTCTCAGCTTTCCTTTCTGTTGAACAGTCCTCAGGAATGATCCATTATTAAATTATTGGACAGATGCTATAAGTACTTAAGAATGATTCTCAGCAAGAAATCCAAACATCTGAATCAGGCCCAGATTGATTTGGTAGTAGTTCTTTAGTTTGTCATCTTAAGAAATCTTCAAGTCTTGCTTTTGGTAATGGTTTAACTGGAAACAGATGTGAAGCCCATTATGGTGGTGTTTGCATGTAGGATAGCGCATAATCAGGAACAGGCCTAGTTTCTTCAATTTAAAAAGAATATCCATGTTCTAATTTACTTTTTTTTTCTTTAGTCAGAATTCCATGATTCAGATACTTTCTATATATTCAACCACGTGGATATTAAAATAGTCTATCATGTTGTGGAAAATGAAGCACCAAGGGCGAGACTCGTAGCTGCTAAACTTGAACCAAAAAGGTGAATATTGATTTTTATGTAAGAGAACACAAGATTATGTGGGATGCATGATGCAAATGAGATTTTTGATAATTAAAATAAAGTAAGAAAACTTAATGTGCCATCTACGGGGATTTTCTTATAACTTGGCCAGATATCTGAAGCCAAAGAAAATACTTACATAAACAAAAAATCTAGGACTAGTACTTATTGCTTGCATTTATGCTCAAGTTTTGTCAGAGAGTTTGAGATGACTTAATGGGTCTCCTTCCATTAATTTGATTCCCATCACAACAGTTTTATGAGGTACAGATATGATTGTGAGAGAGCGACTGGCTCAAAATCTCCTGGGGAGTCATTCGTTCATTTTGATTTGGCACCTTCTGACTCCGGAGTGGCTCTGGGCAGACCACAGTAAAGTTAACCGAATCAACAATAATACAGTAAAAATCTCTTTAACATGAAAACTTGAACCTGGTCTCCACCATTCAAATCAACACCTTGATTACTGTGTTACAGTAGAAATAAAATACAGTATATATATTGGTGAACTCTGTGACTGCATCTTTATTCTGCTAATTCCTTAAATATCGTATAATGCCTTTTAAAGAAATGTTGTTAGGAGTTAGTAGCTATAGTGGATTGAGTAGAATCTTGCATCATAACAGTGACTCTGCTTGAATGATGATAGTTTTGATTTTGTAGTTGTCTATTCTTTCTTATCTTTATTTAACTACATTTCAGGCTGTTTGAAGTCTTATTTTTCTCTGTACAAATGTATATAACTCCATGACCAAGACTTCCCATCTGGGTCTCTTACTTTCTATGTAGTATGCTTGTTCTTTTCTACCTTTCTTTTGTTGATAAAATTAAATTTGCTTCTTCATAAGTTAGGCTTCTAATGTTATGACTACAAAACATTGTACTTTGGGCTTTGGTGTTAAAACATGATTAAGATTGAACATGCATTTTGTGATTATACCTATAATTTGGTTCTTTTTTTAGTTTCCGGCACACAAATATTGACAAACCAGACTGCTCAGGACTACCTATGGATTTAAGGAACACTATTAATGATGGAATTATCAAAATTGCTTATACATATTCAATTAGTTTTGAGGTTGGTACAGATACATCTTTCCTCTTGTGGCAGGCAAATAAAATTATGAGTATCTGATCACAACATATTTAAGTGAAATAAGATGTTAACTCTGATTAAGCTGTTTATTCATCCAAGACATCAAACAGCATGGCAAACGAATCAGCTGTGATTTGATGGTTATACTCTGTTGTGGGTGTTCTATTGTTGGAAATTTTCAACAAGAGATTGGACAATCATGTCTGGGATGGCATAAGGTCTTCTGCCTTAGGCAAGGGGTTGAACTAGGATACCTTCAAGGTCCCTTTCAGCCCTATGATTCTATGTCTATTTAGTCAACAGGCTAATAATAATACCAGTAGAATAGAGTTGAATCTTCCCCTGTCATATTTGGGTCCCCTTTTCACCTTCCCTAAGTGGGGACAGTGGAGTTGGAACAGCCCCAGGTGCTGAAATGGGGAAAGGTACAAGTTAGCTCCGCTTCATTTTTGGATATCACATGTCCATATAACTTGTACTACAACAACTCACGAAAATAAATTGTGGTTATAGTGCTCTGCCATAATTTAATTATAGTTTTGGTCCAGACAGTACATCAGCTTAGCAGCTAGCCATATTATGACATGAGATAATATATTTTATCCTTGAATTTTGTACGTATTATGTTTCTTTCTGTCTAATTTATATACAGGTAGTTCTTGATTTATGACCACAGTTGAGCCCAAAATGTCATTGCTAAGTGAGATAGTTGTTAAATGAGGTTGCTCCATTTTACGACCTTTCTTGCCATGGTTATTAAGTGACTCACTTAAGATGTTAAGTTAGGAACACAGTTGTCAAATGAATCTGGCTTCACCATTGACTTTGCTTGTCAGAAGGTTGCAAAAGGTGATCCCATGACTCTGGGACAACCATCATAACTATAAACCAGTTGCCAAGGATCTGATTTTTGATCACGTGACCATGGGAATCCTGCAGTAGTCATAAGTGTGAAAAACAGTCATGTCCCTTTTTTCCAGTGGTGGTGTAACTTCGAACAGTCACTAAACAAATGATTGTAAGTCGAGGACTACCTCTGGTTGATTTATGTGGTCACCAAACTTACAAATTGTGACTCTGAATGCTAAGATTAGACTAAAATCAAAACCAATCAGCAATGTAAAGTCAATAGAGAAAAAATATGAGGCATAAATATTTTAACTGTTGTAAGCGGCTCACCCCGTGCATTGGCTCAATACCTGGAGGCAAAGCCAGATCTTCAAGACTATATAAAAGGCCATCAGGATTAGAACAACCAACATCTCTGGAATATTCTGCACTGTGACACTTCCTGGGATTCTCCAAGTAAATGGTTTTATACAAGGGGCCAGAGCACGCCCATCCGGTCAAATCTCATGGGATGGGCAGAAATAGTAGATGATACATGTGCCATGAAGGGCTTTATATGTGGTAACCGGCACTTTGAATTGCAACTAGAAGCTTTCTAGAGGGTAGGCAGCTCACAAAGTAGTTGTGTGCCTATTAACTGGCTGCATTGCTGCATTCTCAGCTTCCAATGATCTTCAACAGCAGCCCTGGGTAGAGCACTTTATAGTAGTCAAACCAGGGAGTCACCAAGGTATGAGTAACCGTGAGTAGGACTGCTTGATCCAGGATTAGTGCACAAGATAGATTTGTATAAAACGGGAGAAGAAACACCTGAAGGGCAGTGAATGGCGAATCTAATTAAGCGTCATTCATTCGTTCATCCGTTCATTCACTCAATCTCTATGGCTGCCCATCTCAGAAATTAGAATCATGACCCTGTTGTGTGATAAAAAGGACAATAAAACCTCAATATTTTCTGTCTTTGTGTCCTCAGTCAGTATACCTTGGTATATCCACATTATGCTTTGCTTTGCAAATTGTGCTGCTTCCAATGTACTTCTGGGACAATTTAAGATACTGTCTGTTATCTATAAAACCTTTCATGGCACTGGCTGGTCTGTTTAGAAATGGGTCTTTAATGGTTTGGGCCAGCATGAATTCAGACAGAATTTTAGGAGTGACAAAGATTAAAACCTACTAGGAGGTAAAAGTTTTTGAAATCCTGAAAAAATGATTTTCATTTATTCTTTTGCTTTTTCCAATATTTTCTATTCTCTCAAAACCCAGAAATCTATTTCTAAAAATTTAAGATGGATAACTTATTTTTTCAGGAAAATAAAGAAATTAGGTGGGCATCCAGATGGGATTACATTTTAGAATCCATGTCCCACACACACATACAGTGGTTTAGGTAAGGCCTACTTTATTTTTATAATTCAGACAATTTTACAGATAGATATAAAAATGAACAGTTCTAATAGCAGGTTGCCTTGTTTTCCAGTATAATGAATTCGCTGGTGATTGTCCTTTTCCTCTCTGGAATGGTAGCTATGATTATGCTAAGAACTCTGCATAAGGATATTGCAAGATATAACCAAATGGATTCTACAGTAAGTATACAATTGTTCTGGAAAATTCCTTCCTCCCCTCCCCTCCCGTTTTCCGTCTCTTTGTGAGAAACTTTAAATCAGCAAGGTCTCACATTGTATATTTAGGTATTTAATTTTCATAGCTGAAGGACGAATGGCGACTTGATGAAATAATCCAAGTGGATGCAACCAGATTTTCATACAGGGATTACAAAGTGTAGTATTAAATCAGATTAGGTTTATTCAGAGATGGGTGTCTGGTTTGGTGTGCAAGGTTTAATTTTGTTTTTCTACCCCAAACACCAGGAAATTGCGTTACTATTCCTCAGTTATTTATTGTTGAAATTTAGTGATGTGCTTTCTGAAAGCTGCAAAAAAAGGAGTCTTAGGGTTAATTACCCTGATAGATTAGATGACATACATCAGACATGTCCAAAGTCAGGCCCGGGGGCCATTTGCGGCCCACGGGTCGGTTTAATACGGCCCTCCAACAGCCCTCCCTGCTCT
>JAOYMU010000010.1:35571624-35585522 GCA_025802295.1 Psammodynastes pulverulentus
CGGAAAAATGTTCGGCCCTCCACCATGTTCACTTCCTCCAATCTGGCCCTCTTTGAAAAAAGTTTGGACACCCCTGACATACATGTTATACGTTTAATATTTTCTAATTAATAGTTCTAACACAATATGAGTGCTTTTTCCTCATCGAGGCTCTGTTTTATAGAAATATATTTGCAATCACACTATTATGTAGACTATGTCCAATTAACTTTATGTTCGTTCAGCTATAGAAGCAAATACACTGATTGCACGTTAGCTCTTCTCAAATTGCACAAATGCACTTGTTTAACAGTAAACTTCGTAATAGAATTTTGTGTAATATTTAATTTTTAAAGAAAAATAGTAATACAGATTCTTCCGTGGGTATGATTCAGTTTCCATGGATAAACTTATTAATAGCAGATATTAATAGAGAATATAATATTATTTGTTGCACCATCATCTCCTTCAGCTGTGAAAAAAACACTGCAGGATGTGTCAGTTGGCAACATCTTTCTTCTCTACCTTTTGGTTACTTCATGTCACAGATATGATTTTTAAAAATGAAATTAGTCATTTGAAGAACAATCCCCTTTTTGCTATGCTTATGAAATAATATCTGAGAGTTAATTTATGGTTATGTTGCATCCACAATTTAGGAGAACTGGTGGGCCCATTTGAAAGGTTGAAGTTCAGTCACCATGGAGAATGTGACCACTTTACCAGAAGACAATCTCAAATGAAGCTAACAGTTGCCCAGATTTCTACTTGTAAGGAAGTAGAAATGAGGGTCTGGGCTCCAAAAATCAGATCTCATATTTGTGCATATCTAAGCAGACATATTCCTAAATGAAACAGGTTTCCTGACTGCTGTTTGAGTAGAAAATCAAATACAAATGGGATATTTAACAGTAAGAATGCAACCTGGATATACTCATTGAAGCGCATCCCCTTCCAAACACAAGCAAACGTGTAAATCAATGCATGCTGGAAACATAAAACAGTCTGTATTGGTATGTGGGACTAACTCTGGGAGACTGAAGAAATGCTACCTAAGGAATGGTCAGATAACAGAGCATAGCCCAGCGGTCCTCAACCTTTGCAGCCCAGCGGGGGGGGGGGGGAACGGGGCCATGTGAGTAGTGGGCTGGTGCACTCATGCAGCCCTTGTGTGAGGGGTGGGCTTGCATGAGCAGCAGGTTGCTGCGCACATATGCGATTGCCTGCCAGCTGGCAACTCACACAAGTTGAGTTGTGCACGCATGCAGATACGCTGAGCTACCCACACATGCGGCACAATTCCAAATGGGCATGGCCTGGTAGTGGACCGTGGCCCAGGGCTTGGGAACCTCGGCATAGTCTACAGTTGCATGGTGGTTGAGAGGCTTAGGAGGGACCTCCCTAAGTTATTTGAGCTGTAAATGTGAAAGCAGGAGAATTATACTTGACAGAATTGTGCAAATCAGATTTCGTATACAAATCAGGAAAAAGGAGAAAAATTACATGGAATAGGATCCCTGTGTGGGCTGAGGAACATATTTGCAGATACACAGAAGTCCACCAACCTTGGGGACCTCAAGTTGTTTATTTATTTATTTGATTGATTGCTATAACCGTTCATCTCAACAAGTGACCAAGAGTGGCATATATCATTTAAAAAAAGTTGTGATTCTGGAATGAGGCCAAACACATGTTGAATATCAGTGCTAGGGGAAAGTACAATGATTTGTGTCCCAGGTTTAGTGATTTATTGTAGAAACACATATTCTTGCTTGTAGGACAAGCTGAAAACTTATCTTTGCGTATTAATAGAAAAGAATAATGAGATTCATATATGATAGGTTTCTGATGCATGCTTTTGAATGTTGGAAAAGCTTGTATTTCCCATCATTTTGGAAGATTATGTGAAATGATTAGAATGACTTTATTTATAGCACTCTTTGAATAAATTGAAATATTATTGAAACTGAATAAATAAAATATTGAATATCTGAAAAGGATAGATTAATAGAGTATAATAAATGACAGAGTTGGGAAACCTATACTTATGTGAATCAGCCATATCATTGTAATATGCTAAACTGATTATTTCCTTTTCAGGAAGATGCTCAGGAGGAATTTGGCTGGAAATTGGTTCATGGTGACATATTTAGACCCCCACGAAAAGGAATGCTACTTTCTGTCTTTCTGGGTTCTGGAACTCAGATTTTAATTATGACATTTGTTACGTTATGTAAGTACAGTATAAATATTGTTAAAATACAGGTTCATTGTCGAAGTCTGAATTCTTTAAGCAGGATTTCAAGAATACTCTGTGTTGTAGGAGTGGCTAGTTATATATTAATGTGTAAAGGCAAAAAGTTGTGGTTGGAGTGTGTTCATCTTGTACTGTGCTAAGAAGAGTTGGAAGTCAATGCCACTAGTAACACTCCTTGTACCCCGAAAGACCTGGTCTTGTGAAGAAGGCCGGGGGAGGGGGCAGGGTGGGGAATTGTAGGAGCTTCCATACATTTGCTAATATCTAGAAACTTGCTCCTTTCATCTCTTATTCCTGAATTTTGTACCATTCAGTTAATTATTATGAGAACATAGCAAAACACTATAACCTTTAAAAATATTTATTTAACTTCCATGCCACCCATCTCACCTTTTTTTTCCTTGCCTTCTCTCCTCCCTTTTTTTCTTGATATGTATTCTAAGTTGTAGTCACATGAGGCAATGTTACGTAACATGGGCACCTTTTAAATTTTTGGACTTCAATTCCCAGAATTCTCAGCAATTGCTGTGCCAGGTAATTGCCAGGATTTTTTTAAAAACCCACTGTTTTATGGACTGATTATCTTTCTGGGAGGTTTTTAGCTGTAGATCTGGAAAAAACCCCACTGTTTTACAAATGGTTCCATTACTTGTAGCCATTCTGTCCAGTATGTGTAGTTCAGGAAACTGGACTGAGTATTTCCATTTTAATCACCCCTCAAATGTGTGTCTCCTTTTAACAGTCTTTGCTTGTCTGGGATTTTTATCCCCTGCAAATCGAGGAGCATTAATGACTTGTGCCGTGGTCTTATGGGTGCTTCTTGGAACTCCGGCAGGTTATGTTGCTGCCAGGTTCTACAAATGTAAGTTTAAAACTTTATTTAATCTGACAGCACTTAAATTCATTAGTGTAAATTATCATCACAGCAGCAGCATTTTCTTCTCTAATGTTTGCCTTCTGGCAAGATGGAGAAATGTTTAAGACCGAAGGCTGTATGCCAGTTTACATCGTTCTGCTAGCAAACTTTCAGGTTGGCTGGTTTTTTTTGTAGAAATTCTCTGTCAGTTGTTCTCATTTTGATGTATTTGAAAGGAAGGGAAAGCTGTGGAAACTGACTACTCTTAGGTATGAAAATGACGTTGTTGATGGCTTTTGAAGTTGCACTATGTTTGACATGTGATGCTTACATTGTTCTGTTGTTTTCTTTGGTATGGTGTCACTTGAAAGGAAATGAAATACCATATTCACTTTATACTTTATGACACTTTGCTGAGGTCCTTGATCAGTGATTATTTTTATTTTAATACATATGCTGTGGAGGGACTACATTGTGTCAATATGTGTTTGTAAGCCATTTTACTGAAAACAGTTGAGGCTGAACTTCACTATCCACAATAAAAAATTAAGAGCCATTTAATTTTTTTATTCATTCATTCATTCAATTTCCATAGCCACCCAACTCAACCAAGTGCCTTTGGGTGGCTTACAATTCTAAAATTGTAAAACAGCAAAAACATCCATAAAATAAATAAGTACAAACAGCAGCTGTGATGATTAAACATCTAATAGAAAGAAAGTTTAATAATTTTAAGTAGAAATATTAAATATTGTATGTAATGTTGAAATTTTCTTCTTTCTCTTTCTTGCTATATCATAAGCGGGACTTTAAAATATAATTTTCTCTGGCAAGTAAATTAGCCTTTTGAATTGCTAAAGTTGGAGAATAGGATAAGAAAATGATTCTTTCTTTAAAGTCATAATAATTCACTTTTTGCCTAACATATTCAGATGTATTTGAGTATACCTCCACACACTATAATTAACTGGCATTCTCCCTGTTGGCTTTATTTTTTGTATAGCTTTTGGGGGAGAGAAATGGAAGACAAACGTTCTCCTAACAGCTTTTCTTTGCCCTGGGTAAGCAAATTCCTATGATTAATGTTATATACAAAATAAGCTCACCTTAAATGTGTACATCCACAATAATATAAACAATATATCTTTATATCATAATACATTAGAGCTGTGTATAATTTTTCTTTTAAAAAAAGTCTTGTTTAATTTATATTAGGGAAAAGTTGATTAACAGTATCAACCTGGAGAAATACTTTGTAAGACAATCTTGCTCCTCACTGACCCTTCGTTCTACTCCTTAGGCTGCTTTTCAGATCTCAGGATAGTTGGTCTTATGTGTTGTCATACACTATACAGCTCCTGTATTCCATCTTTTGGCTTAATCACAGCAAGCAGTTGTCCCCTGAAGTGCAGAGATGACAGACAGACATTTGAAGCTATTTAGCTGAAATGTCAACTCCTGCTGGAGTTCAATTCTATTCCATTAAGAGAAGTAGACTCTCTTGACCTATTTGCCTGATCTGTTCTGCCTGTGAATGTTGCTTAACGTTACGTTAGACAAACTGTAATATGATTTCGGCAACATAGAACTTCATCAGCTTTAAAATCTTCTCTCTTTTAGCATTGTGTTTGCAGATTTCTTCATCATGAATCTCATTCTTTGGGGAGAAGGCTCCTCAGCCGCCATTCCATTTGGCACTTTGGTTGCTGTTCTGGCACTTTGGTTTTGCATATCAGTACCACTGACTTTCATTGGGGCCTACTTTGGTTTTACAAAGAATGTAAGTGGCTTTGTAAGTGACTTTACTTAAGTACATTTTGTATCTTTGACTTTGTTTGCAAAATAAGTGCTGAGCCTCATCTCTCAAGAACATATTGTCTCTAAATGAAATGTTTTAATTGGAGAGAGAGAGGGGGAGGGTGGTTCTTCAGGAGTCATCTCCTGTCAATGGGACTAGCTCTTCCCACTTGTTCCAGTGAAAGAGGCCTACTCTGGATCTTATTTGCCAAAGAATTTGGGCTGGCAGTATCCAGGAAAAGAGCCTTTTCTCCTGCACGCCAATTGGAGGATCCAAGAGTGGGTTGACAGTTGTCTTCTGCCCAGAGACCGAGTCACCAGATTTTTTTGACCATGCCCCCTCTGAGTCTGTTAGGCTCCCAGTTTTAGACTCAGTCTTGCCCTATAGAGATCAAAATTTGACAGCTTAACTGTCACCTCACACTTGGGCTCTCTAATCTGACTGTGTGATCTAAAGGACGGAGGTTAAAAGTGGCTTGACCACATGCTAGCAGGCTTCCCCGCCAGGCTGCTGATTGCAGCCTTAGTGAGCTGGTCTTTCTCGGTCGCTGACACAGCCACCACTATTTGAAGCTCTGACAGAGCTTGGCGTTGACGGATTCATCTGAAGCCATTGAATTGCGCAGCACTGACTGCAAAAGAGCAGGCAGGCTCCGATACCGCTGCCGCTGCCCGGGGCTTCCTCCTGCCCAGCGGCAATCCGTGCACTGGGCTTCAGCCAGAATTGCCCACCTTCTATGGCAACTGTGAGTGAGCTGGCCTTCCCTAGTCCACTGGCACGGCCACCACCACTTTCAGCGTCCCAGCTGCCTGAGATCTTGCCAGCTTTGGCTTTCGAAGGAGAGCACTAACGGCATGAAGACCTGAAGCATCTGTGAGTCTGTTAAAGGGATAGTCGATCTTAAGCCTAAGCTGCCTGTCAGTGCAGGAAAATGGGTGGACGCCATTTCCCCCACTAGAGCAGAGACCAGCGCTGCAACTGTTAAGTTGCTTGAAGCCAGAAAGGTCACGAAAGCTAAAGTGGCTCAAAGAGCTGCAAATAAATTGAAGCTAAAGCCCAGGGGGCTAAGCAACCTTCCAGATCTGAGAATAGGGATGCCAAACTGAGGCATAGGGCTCTGGAGAAGCATTTCTCCAGAGCAAAGAAACAAGCTAAGAAGGAATCCCTAGCTAAGGCAGGGAAAGGATTAAAAAGCCTCCGTTCCCCAGTGCCTGGGTCTACTTCTGAGGCACTGAGGTTTTCTCCTATAGCAGGAGCAATGGGACCTTGGTCACTAGATGGCACTGGTGACCAGATGCATCAGTTATCTCCAGATCATTTTCTTGAGACGGTTGCCCCTGCTCCTGGAGTCCGCCTGGCAACAACTTACTGGTAGCCTCAACCAACCAGAATATTAGCCCCGGTTGAAGTATCATTCATTTCCACTGCAGTGGGGACCTGCTCTAGGGAGATTTCTAGACCTGAATTGCCTGATGAGATTAATACTGTCATTTCCGAGGCAATATCCAGAGGAATCACTGCAGGATTACAGCAAAGATTCGATTTACCCAGCCCACATGCTGAGGAATATTATTTCCCACCTCGATCTCATAGAGCTGAGGGTATTCCAGCTTCTCATTTGTCAGTTCCCTCTGGGGCTTCCTCCTATAAGGAGGCTATTCACCAGAATACGAATATGGGAACCAAGAGTTATCAGAGTAGGAAGGTGTTTTTCCAGAAACACCCATCTTTGTAGGTCTGTTTCGCCCTGGCATGTTCAGAACCTTACTTTACAAAGCTAAGCGAGTAGCTCAGATTGCAGGGGAGACAAATCTGGCTGAGGCAGCCTTTGGCCTTCAGGATGCCGGGGATGGTCTTTTCTCAGAAGCTTTTCTGGAACAGGAAGTAGTGCCATCTCCCAAGCTGTTTCTGGACGTAGTCCAGAAACTATGGGCTCAACTAGAGTCTTCATTCCTTCCCAGTGGGATAAATAAAAGGCTTTATAATGTTGGCCCTGCACTTAGCAATGCCATACAGGTTCCCATAGTGGATGCCCCAATCACATCCTTGGCTTCTCCATCCATGTTAACAGCTAATATAGCTGAAGGGCTCAAGGCAGAAGATAGGAAGGCCAACTGGCTTTTCAAAAGATGCATCAGGTGGCGGCGTGGGCCATTAAGGCGGCAACATCAGCCTCCTTTTTTACTAGAGCATCACTCCGCTGGCTTCACCAGATGCAGGAGCTAGTGGCACCCGAGGACATGTGCTTCCACCAGGACCTAAACAAATTGGTTGCTGCGGAATTCTTGGCTGATGCAACCCTTAACACCACTAAGTTCGCATCTAGAGCCATGGCGTCTTCTATAACATCAAGATGCCTGAGGTGGCTCTGCCACTGGCAGGCAGATATGAAGGCCAAGTGGCGCTCGGTGTCCGCTCCATATAAGGGTACCACTTGTTTGGGGATGCACTAGACCCCATTCTCATTGACAATAAGGACAATAAGAAGGTCTTACCTTCAGGTCCCAGGTGAGGGGACCACCTGGCGGTTGAGTGGGACATCCTGATCGAGAACCAATTTTTGACAAGGGTGATCCAGACAATTCAGGCCGCCAGGCGTCCGTCGACTACCAGGATGTTATAGAAGACTCCATGACTACCAGGATTTATGAATCCACTTGGCGAACCTTTACTTGCTGGTGCACTGGCAACCATTTGGACGCCACTACCATCACCATTCCACAAGTCCTGGAAGGATGGTTTGGATAAAGGTTTGGCATCTAACACTCTGCACAGACAGGTAGTGGCATTGGCTACGGTACTAAGATTTGGTAAGGGCCATATGCTGACTGTCTGCTTAGAGAGGGCTGTAAAGCACTGTGAAGCTGCCGATTGCAGTCCTAGTGAGACACCTGCTCAATATTTGAGCCATAGAGCTAGTTCCAAGGGAACAATGGGGACAAGGTTTCTATTCGATACTATTCATTGTCCCCAAGTCCTCAGGCGATTGAAGACTAATTCTAGATCTCAAACAGTTAAATTACCATATCGTATACCGATGTTTCAAGATGCATTCCATCTTGGAGGGAATCAGGGAGGGCGATCTCCTTTCATCCCTGGACTTAACAGAGGCATACCTCCACGTCCCAATTCTGCTGAATCACAGGCAGTTTCTCAGGTTTTACTATTCAGGAAAGCATTACCAATACAGATCTTATTGCTGGACTTCTGTCCAGGCCCGATACATGCCCGGAGAAGCAGTGGCATACACTAGATGTCAGACGGGCTCTCTGTATCTATATCAAGCAGACGGCTGTTTTTCAAAAGTCGGAAGCCCTCTTTATGTCCTATTTGCCGTCATCCATGGGCGACAAGGTGTTCCCATCTATGGTAGGCCATTGGATTAAAGTGTGTATCACTAAAGCATATGAGAGCCAGCCCCTACTAGTACCCCAACAACTGACAGCACATTCCACGCACAGTGCAGCCATCTCCGCTGCATGGGCTACACAGGCTTCCATCAAGGAGGTCTGCAAAGCAGCGACCTAGGCATCCCCTACACTTTTCATAAGACATTATAAGCTGGATACCTTTGCTTCCTCAGAAGCTGCCTTTGGCAGAAGGGTGCTCCAGCAAGTGCTTGGTGATTAGGGACCCGGGACCAGTCTTCTGCCCTCCCGTAAGGACTGCTAGCTTTGGTATGTCCCATACTTGGATTCTCCAGTCAGCATGCTAGAGAAAGGATGTTGTACCTACCTGAACGTCCGTTCTCAGTTAGCCAATTGGAGGATCCAATCCCGCCCTTTGACAACCTGGTCCAGGGATTTGGATACATGTTTTTCATTGTCTAAGTTTGTTCACTAGTTGGCTGCATCTCGTCTAAAAATGGGAGTCTATCGGACTCAGAGTGGGCATGGTCAAAAAATCTGGTGACTCGGTCTCTAGGCAGAAGACAACTGTCAACCCACACTTGGATCCTCCAATCGGCTAACCGAGAACACATGTTCAGGTAGGTACAACATCCTTTCTGTGAAAATTAAAATGTGTTTTTGTATATAAATAGCTTTCCTGAACCACACAGTCTTACTGTTGTGTGAAATATTTAAAAAATGAATACTATTTAATCTGCCCAGTGGTCTTAAGGAAAGGTGGGGTATAAATAAGTTAAAAGACCAATTCAAATATTTTGAGGGACTTGAAATCTAAATTAAACCCAACTTTCAAGGCAAGTTCAAATTAACAAATTATTTGCAGAATCTTAAAATAGGTATTATTTATTCCCTCCATCATAGAGAAAATCCATTCTACAGGATCTAATTATTTTATTTTTTTGTACATTGAATTAAATAAATTAATGAAAGAAATGTTTATACACTTGTATTCACATTGATTCTGTATCATGTAATGTAAGGAATAAGTTTAGATGGTAACATTATTTTTTTCAGAAGGATCAAATATTTAATTTTTCCTCATTTTTAAACTAAATGGTGTTAATTACATTTTTAAATTTTGTTTTATAATTTGTGCTTGAAAAATTGTCTATATATTTTAAAATATTTTGGTAATGAACATGTTTTCAGGTAGCAAAACACAAATAATTTGGGTCAGGTCTACATGGTTGGTAATACTTTTAGACAGACCACATCTGGTTTACTGCATATCTTTGAGATATTATATTTCTGTAGACCTTGATCTACTTACTTCCTATCCAGGAGTGGGATCCTCCTGGTTCGGTCCAGATCGGATGAACCAGTAGCTTCAACAAAGTAGCAGCTCTGATGATCAGTGTTTGGATGCTTTTTGGGCCCTCCCACGCACCCCTGCGCTTTGGTGCTCTTTATCTGCTCAACTAATTGGTGCAGCAGAGTGGATTGCTGCGCTAAAGTAGCTGAGAGGTGCTTTAGCTGGGGTTTGTTCTAGCTGCGCATATGCATGCACGATTGCCGAATGGGTAGCCAGACCAGTAGGATCCCACCCTGTTCCTATCCCAGTCTCTAAAATTTGTAACAACAGTATGTTAAACCATCATTCTGAACCATTGCAGTCCCTTTCTGCAAATTGATATAGCTTTTAGAAAATTGTGTGAATTTGTCAACTAAGTTGAGTTTGACTTAACAATGTAATCCAGTCCCATCCCTCACTTTTTTTAGTGATAGAAATCCAACCTCTGACTATAAAACAGACAGTTGTATACAATCAGAATGTTTAAAAGTGTTTTTCCCCCAAAGGTTGATTTCTACATTTCCTTTTATGCAAAGTAAGGTCATGTATATTTTTAGCATCCAAACAATTTTTTTGGCTTTGTGTCAAGCCACACTTGATAAGATTATTATTTAGACACAAATAATAGCAGCTAAAATCTTGAATCTAAATTTGAATTTAATATTTTTAATTTTAAACTTTTAGAAATATTTTTAAATATTTTTGAGTGCCACCTACTCATAATTTTACAACATGGGAAAGCATCTTTTAATACTGTTGCATTAAAGAAAAAAAGTAACATCCTGATTCTCAACCATGACTTTTGGATTTTTCTGTATTTTAAAAAAAATTTAAAGCAGCATTCCTTATTTCTGCCTAATAGTCTGTTACCTACACGACTACGTAGCTTGTTGGAACACTCCAGTTTCAAAATGCTCCAAATTAATTTTTAATCACTCTGCAAATGAGGCACTGAACATATAGAAGTCTCATAACACCAATATTCCCTGAAGCATGAGTTATTTTAAAAAATGGACAGAAACACTTAAATTCAAGGTAGGTTTTTGAGCCTGTTGGGAACTGATAGCTATTTCAAGTACTCAGAGGTTGCTATAATTGTGGTGCCTCATTAAGAAACTAACATGTAGCTGAGCCCCAAAGGATTAGAATCCTTTGTAAACTGTCTTCATAAGTTAGTTATAAAACTGTTCCATGTACAAAGTCTTTTATTTATGAGAGTACTAACAATCCTGGAGATGTTATTCTTAAAGACAAATTCCTGGGCACATCAAGGCAAGATTTGAATTTTGTGCCTCAGGGCCATCTCTGTCAATTATTTCTTATGATCCAAGGGTGTACTCCAAGAACTTCCCTCAACTGATGAATATTAAGTTGTCCTTTAATGTGTCTATTTAGAGTTATATAAATACTATCTTGTAAAGTAAGTTTGTAAACATTCATTTTTACCATGTAAAGTAGGCTGGTAGAAATACTGAAAATATCAAATATATTTGATATATGTAAGTTGCATTGAAGAGGCCAATGAAGAAATGAGTTTCATTACTTGCAATTAATTCTCAAGGTTCCTGAATGTCAGTTGACAAAAGCAATAATAAATGTGGTTCATGGATAGCAGTTAATATTTGTTATTATGCTCTTTTCAAAAGACCAGCTAAAATGACCAGTCTGTTTAGGATCAAAGCAATTTATTTTTGTGATGATGTTCTTTGTAAAAGAATACATTTATTTATTCATTCATTCACTCATTCATCAAATTTATATGGTTGCCATCTCATGAAAAAATAACTCTGGAAGGCATACCGTAAAAACTATAAAATCGGATATAAAAAATTAACACATCCAGAAAATTTAAAAGTTGTGGTTAAAAGCTAATGGACAGTAGATATTAACAGCAATGAAGCCACCTTAGAAATGCATTGGCTTCTTGGGGGCCCAAAGCTGATATGGTATAATCAAGTTTTAAGGGACTCCCAGAAAATTAACAGGGATGGAACCAAACCCATTTTGGGGGGGGGATGTTTCCTTAGGCAGGCACTCCAGATGTTAGGTATCTATTATGTCTATTAAATTGTTACAATTGACATGTTTCTTCTGATTAATATAATTAATATATATGAAATTATATACATACCTATACCACCCTCAAAATTCCTCAATAAATTAATAGACTTTAACTTATTAAAATTGGTGATTTAAAAATTAATACAAGTAGAAGTTCAGTTTTCATTTTATCCAGCAGTGGAAATTATGGCTGTTTAATCTACATAATTGACTGTTGACTGGATCCAGAAGTACCTTGTGCATCTGTACAAATATACAACCACTGCTCATTTAGCAACTGCCTCAATTAGTGACCATCTCCAAATAGCAAGGTAATAAATACATGGTAATAAAAATCATTTTCTGAACAAGGTACACACTTAAGGAGCAAACTTTGTGTGCCTGACAACAAAAGATTTCAGTGTAAAGGTGATTAAGTTCTGGTCAGGCAGCCCCTGAGAGTTGGCCAGAATGTTCTAATTAACTAATTAAGGCCACAAAGCTGAGCTTGTTAACTTGTGGTTGTCACTTTTTAGGGAAACACTGTGCTGCAGAGAAAATCAGGTCTGGAAGAGATAGTTTGTCCAAGAAATCTCTCCACGCTGTGAGGGGGCAAAAAAGAGGAGTAAAAGGCACAGTACAGTGTAGAACTTTATATAAATGAAATCAGCCAGTGATCTTAGCAGCATCTTTCTCTATAGATAGATAGATAGGTAGGTAGGTAGGTAGGTAGGTAGGTAGGTAGGTCGATAGGTCGATAGATGGATGGATGGATGCACGCATGCATGCATGCAATGAATACATTTATGTGTGTGTGTCTCATATTTGCTAGGCAACCATTTTGCTTAACAACCAAGTCTTTGGAATGGAATATGGTGTACTTGCACAAGGTCTGAAGAGAGGCTTTCAGGACGGGCTTTGAAGAAGGCTAGAATGAGGATGAAGAGAGACAGTTCTATGCATGAAATCTAGCCAATAATAATATAAATAGAATTATAAATAAATATCAGGAAATTATTGTTACAATTAGATTTTATCCCACCTTTTAATATATAACTCAAGACAGGTATTCTGTCTACTATTCCCCGCCCCCCAGAACAATAACTTTGTGAGTTAGCTAGATTTCTTGCCTAGAATTCAGTCTCCTTGTTTCTAAACCAACACCTTAACCACAAGGCCAAACTCGTTCTCCCAACTTTAAGTGAAAAATCTATTTCTCCTGTGCACAGAAAATAAGTATATATTGCATATTCTTCATAATTACGGATCTTATCCAGAGTATTGAAATATTGGAGAGTTCTAATTAGTTCAATAATATAGAGGCTTTTGCAAATTGTTTTGTAGACTTTTTAGGATTTCATGGTGAATAACAAGAAAGCAAATATGGAAGGACAGGCTATAGCTTTGTTCTCTCCATTTATCCTGCCAGGTAGTTTGAACAAAGAAGACAAACCTTCTGGAAGTTGTGTAATGAACAGGTTTCTAAATTCAGTTTTTCACAAAGACCTTCTGTTGTGAGAGTAATTGCCAAGATACACCCCTTCACTACTTGGAACAGATGGGAGAGAGTGGTTTGCTGGCCTAGCTAACCACTGGGATTCTGTGCCAACACATAATTGTGCTGATTTGTGTACAGATTCCAAAACCTATGTTTGATATGCAGACTGTGATGGTATGAAGGGTTAGAGTTTTGGCAGTGTCTGGAATGCTAATGCATATGCAAGACAATGCTTTCATTGAAAAAAGAATCGGTATATGTGGTTGAGAATTTAAAGTAATATTAATTCATCACTCTCTTCCTTATCTACCAAACACTGGTGTATACTTTGCCATCTGTCTTTGTATTTTAATCACAGTTGCTATTGTGAATATGGGGCTCTTTTCCTGCATCGTTTAGCTAAGTAAATAAAATCATATGAAATTAACTGTTTGTATTCTGGTTAAATTATGCTGCACACTTCCAACATTATTTCTAGATAGCATGGTTTGTAGGCGTGTAAAAATAAACTGTCTTAATTTATCCCCTTTTTTGGTACTTCTTTTGATAAATTTACTCCATGTTTTATTCATTAGTATTTAAATCATTTTGTTTTTTAATCTTTGTTTTCCTTATCTGTTCATTTGAATATGAAACCCATCTGCTCCTCATGTGCCAGGAATATAATCCATCTAGTTCAGGGGTCTCCAACCTTAGCAACTTTAAGCAGGGCTTTTTTTCTGCCGGAACGCAGCGGTACTGCGTTCCGGCACCTTTTTCGAGTCCGCGT
>JAOYMU010000010.1:35588540-35600740 GCA_025802295.1 Psammodynastes pulverulentus
AACGCGCATGCGCGGCTCTCCGCGGTCACAAAGGGAACGGCTCGGCACAGCAACGGGCCTGCCTGGGCTCCGAAATATAAATCGGATGCCTTTCTCTGGCAGCGCTCTGGCTGAGCGGAACTGAGGGCCCTGTCACCTACCTCAGATGTTCTCCAAACCACTTGGAAGGGGGTTGGCAAGTGAAAGATCCGTCTGTGCCAGGGACTGCCAGAAAAAGCCCCTTGTACCCGTGCCACGCAGACTCCCTGCCGGGAAGCTGTTGTTGTGGCCGAAAAATTAACCGGAAGGGTTCGGCTCCTAGGTAGGTAGCCGACTGCTCCGGAGCCTGAGGGAGAACCCCTGGCCTGCAAGCCTTGGAGTGAACAGGCCTTCACAATGACTGTACAAATATCTCCAATACCCCTGGCATGCAAGCCTTGAGAGTGAAGTACAGTCAGAAATAATAATGATGATGATTAAAACAAAAAACGAATTTCCAAGATTAACTAAAATCACACTCTGAGTGTCACCTATTCTGGAGAAAGCTGTGACACGACGATCTCTAGCAAAGACAGAGACGAAACTGGGAGGTGATTGGCTGAGCAGGGGGGAGTGTCCTCAGTTGTCTTCACACTCTCTGTCTAGAGATAGCAATAGTAGAGACTAACCCATCACGTATCTGGATACCATCGCATCACACAGGAGAACACCTGTTATCTCATCAGGAGAGGCCAAAAGCAAAATTGCATTCATTAGGAAGTTCAGATCTCAAAGGCTTGCTTGCCACAGTATGAATCCTATTTAATTTAAACTTCTGTTTTCCAGGTCTCATCAAATGTATTACATGTTTGGCTTCTTGTTTCTGGTGTTCATTATTTTGGTTATTACATGTTCTGAGGCTACTATTCTACTTTGCTACTTCCATTTATGTGCAGAGGTAAGCTTCCCAAATAGGTTGTCACAAGATAATCTTATGTTTTGCTGTGTTTAATTAAAATAACAAGATAAAAAAGAGGATGCATTTTCTACTGACTGTCTCCCAGAGGGAGAATTTAAAGACTTGCCATAGGGACAGTGTTGTGGGACTAGAAAAAATTAACAAGGTATTGTATTAATGAGATTGGGGGAAGGAAGTATTTCCCAAGTACCAAGAAATTTGTTCTTAGCTGCTGGGAAAAATATCTGCAGAACAAATGCAGATTGCTTAATCACTGAACTTGAATACTATATTCCACAGATATAAAATAATAGTTTTAAGTACCATTTTGGCTTTATTCAAACATTCTAAGCCAGATTTTACTGCAGTTTGTTAATACAATCTGGTTTGCACATAACACTACTGTAAAATACTACTGGATTCACATATCAAACCAGAAACAAACCATATTATGATTTTGATTTTGTGTGTGAATCCTACCTCTTATGGTCTTACAAGAACAGGAGAACATAGAATCAGAAATAGTCTGTCATAGTTGAAACTGTTTAATAAATAACATCCAAGATATACCGTATTTTGTTTTGTTTTGCCAATTAAACTAAGAACCCCAAATACAGATTTGTAAAGTATTCTATAGAAAAGTATATATTCTCAATCATGGATTACATTTTCATAGGCAGGAATAGCCTCTAACTATGTAATGAATAATCTCTCATTCTTGCTTTCATCTCTGATCAACATTCCTTCACTGTTATAAAAGTATTATAAAGTGTTCACCCCTTTAACCGTACATTTAGCTATAACTGAGAATGTGTCTTTTAACATGATAATTACAGGTGGTGATGTCCTCTTTAAAAGTTCTAAAAAGAGGTGCATAACTTGAAATGGAATGTGATGTATAAAATAGATTTAACTGCACTGGAGAGCTCTATATTTTTAGAAGCATTTCTAACTTTTACACCTGTTTCCCTCTTCATTGTAGGACTACCACTGGCAGTGGCGCTCCTTTCTTACGAGTGGTTTTACAGCTGTTTATTTTCTAATATATGCAGTGCATTACTTCTTTTCTAAGCTTCAGATTACGGGTACAGCAAGCACCATTTTGTACTTCGGCTACACCATGATAATGGTCCTGATCTTCTTCCTTTTTACAGGTAATATTGATATGCAAAATGCCTGCAGAAACACTAAACTGGTAACTAAATTGAAAATGATGATGTGATGAAATCAGATATTGTGTATTAAACATTTTCATTTCAGTTTAAAACCCTCTGTATGATCTAGAAATTCTGCATAATTGTGCTGTGGTTCACGTTTTCTGAAATCAGGCCAGGGATAAATTAGTATGCTTTAAGTATAGGTTCTCCAGATTTTTAATTTGGCTGTCAAATAGCCACTTTTCATTTTTGTTGTTTTACAGTCTGGGCTGCATTACACAACACATATAATGGCAGTCATGTCTAAAGTTATAACAAATATTAAATACATAAGTGTTGTTTCATAAAAAGGAACCTCTAAAAACACAATAGCGTTATAATTTCTGTGTGGGAATGGTTCCTCAAATCTCCTGCAATACAGGTAGTCCTTGAATTACGATCCCAATTGAGTCCAACTTTTCTGTTGCTAAGCAAAACATTTGTTAAGTAATTTCCCCCCCTTCCCCCGTTTTACGACCTTTCTTGTGATAAGAAATCACTGCAGTTAAGCTACTAATACAGTTAAGTGAATCTGGCTTCCCCACTGACTTTGCTTAAAAGAAAGTTGCAAAAGTGGATCACATGACCCCAGGATACGGCAACCGTCATAAATGAGTCAGTTGCCAAGTGTCCAAATTTTGATCACGTGACCATGGGGTGGCTACAAAGGTCGTGTAAAAAATGATCATGTCACTTTTTTCAGTGCCATTGTAACTTTGAACAGTCACTAAATGAACTGTTGTAAGTCGAGGACTACCTGTAGTGCTAGGATCTGTCATTGTAGTCAATATGCTTCAGTGTTCATACCTTGCGTTGCTTCTGTACTGTATTGTATCTGCTCCGTTAGTTGCTATGTGCAGGCAGCTAGTTGGACAATTCTTGACAGGTAAGTTAATGCCATCTCTTTGACTTGGTAAATGTAAATGCCTTTTGTCTTATAGTGCAGCAGACTCCCAAACTTTATTTTTAGAATTATGAATACTTGAAAGTAAACTGATAATATGCCCTATATTTAAATAGGGATGCACTGCTTTATAAAAGCCATTATTAAAATTTTTGTTATGCAAATGTAATAACTGCTGCTACTACAGCTACTAATACAAGTGAATAAAAAATGTTCAATTAGCGTAAGAGGCTAATTTGACTCCCCTACAAGGGGGGAAAAAACCTCCCCCCCCCCCCAGAGTCTTTGTTAAGGATATCTGTAGGGTATGGTAAAATAAAAAATAAGGATGGCAATATGGTGGTGTGATTGAAGCTTTGCCAGTTTTCTATGGGTGATGCATATAAAAAATGAGCCAACTTTTGATTACATTATGGGGTTGCTTTTTGCCTCTTGCCTGCTTTGATTACACCTGTGGACACCTCTTTTCTTTTGTACCAAAAGACACTTGGCAACAGTGAATTTTCTGCTAAACCACCATATTGAATTAAATACTAATTCATATATTGGAATTTTTGCTCCCACAACCCACCTGCATTGCGCATGAGGAAAAAAGCACATCAAAAAGCACATCATAAATTTCACGAGGCTAAAATGAAACATCCTAGGATATTCCGTCCTAGAGGCATTTAAGTTCCTGTCAAGTTGATATAAAAGCCAAACCAAGGACCTCCTAATTGCTGTATCCAAATGATTATATTGCTGCTTACTCATCTGTTTAAAATGGTCAGCCTCAAGAAGGGTTTTGATGGTGCCCTGCTGTCATGGTAGTAGAGCACATGCTTGGGGCATTTGCTTCTCATATGGCATTCTGGGTCATTGATCTGACACAGCAAGCAAGTTGCTGGAAGCTACGCGACAAATCCGATTCACAGCTAGGTCCACAACTGTGTCTTTGACATAGTAAATGAATCTGTTCGACATCAGTAGCTGAGCTAATATGAAAAAAAAATCAATGCGATATCATTCAGTTTTTGCTGAAATATTTATAATGCGTAAAACTATTGTGAATTTTCAAACCCTCCAAACTGCCGTTAAACGTACATGACACACGAGACCTTTCAGGAACAAAAGAGAATGGTGCTTGTCCTTAATCTTACTATTCTGAAATTAGCAATTTACTCATTACTCTCTGCTATATGAAGCAGAAACTTTAGAAATTCTACATATTCTGCAAAGATCTGAAATGCACAGAAATGCGTATTGGCAGCTTGTATTTCAGAGTTGTCTGTATCCTTTAAACCAGTAGTTTACATGAGCAACTGGTTATTTTTTCAACCATGAACAGCTATCAAATGTTGTTTCACTCTATAATAGCTTTCTGTTTCATGAACTGGTCAGTGAGATGCACAGTAGATTTAAAATCAGCCAAAAATTGTGAAGTCAGGAACCAAACCATGCATATCTGCAGTTCTTTTAAAAGCCAGGACCATCTCTTTGCCTTTTTATCTTTTCCACATCTCATTTTCGCTGCAGAGGTGATCTTATTTCATTAGGGTTTTTGTACTGAATCAGGTTTCTGCTTCCAGGGATGAAATAGTGCTATTTTTGTATCCTACGGTTTTTTCAGGCAAGGCCATTCCATCCTTCTGAGTATTTGGGGTAGCTTTTCTGTGCTGCCTTACCAATTTTACTGAATTTTGCAACGGCAACAACGTACATTTTCTTTCATTTTTTGAAATATATGACTGAAACGGTTTCTTCCTGAGTTCAGTGGATGCCAATACTTTAAGACAGTAATGAAGGACACCTTGGATGCAAGTGTGGAGATTAGGAGATCTTAATTCTGAAAAAATAGGAGTAGGTTGACACTTTGGGGTGTGGTTATGACAACTATACATTACACTTTCCAACTTCAAAAGTTAAAATGTAAGAAGGCTGTTTTAGTAAAGATAAATCGGAACCTGAGGATAAAGCTGCCAAGTTACAAGAATATTTACAAACGAAAGTATGATGCTTCTAACTAACAGAATAACAGATGCAATTTAATATTTCAGACTATAAGTAATAACATGAAAACCTGCCTATAGATAGCTTTTTTTTTTTCTTTTTACTATTTTCTCTTTTTTCCTCTTGTTCTGTTAAA
The DNA here is from genome assembly GCA_025802295.1 of Psammodynastes pulverulentus. Taxonomy (NCBI): domain Eukaryota; kingdom Metazoa; phylum Chordata; class Lepidosauria; order Squamata; family Psammodynastidae; genus Psammodynastes; species Psammodynastes pulverulentus. The sequence goes on from JAOYMU010000010.1 coordinate 35,593,682, forward strand.
TGAACAAAAATTTTTAAAAAAGATTAAAAAAAAGATTGGATGGAAAAAGGATTATTTTCATGCTTAGGCAGAAGAATGTATGGAAGGCTGAGGGTACATATTTGGTTTTCTAATCTATATATGGAAATGCACCACACAGAAAAATAAAAAAGTAATTAATGCAGATTCCTAGCTAAATGGTTATTTTTTTCCAAAGCAAAACCCCCTGTGCTATTTTTACCTGGCCTTCCTCCAGATGTGGGGAGAGGTTTAACTTTAAAGAGATGCTGTGCACCAGACCAGTCTTGCTCCACAGAACTTCATCTTTCAGGAAATGCAGACAGCTCAGCTCCTATATGGCAAGCAAGCTGCCTTTGGCACTGTGCTGATTTAATGTTGTGGCCCTAAATATAAATAATTCCTGAAAAACTAATCATGATGTACTGTAAGAGAGAAAGCATTAAAATAGACACACACTAATGTGCAAAATTATAGTTTTTTGTGGCCTGTTTTATTAGTGTAAGACGACTAAGTATGAATATTGATGCTATTTTGTGTTTGATTTGTAGGAACAATTGGATTTTTCGCTTGCTTCTGGTTTGTGACCAAGATATACAGTGTGGTAAAAGTTGATTGAAGATACTCAATGCAGAAACTATCAACCTAATTTAAGTACATGATTTTGGAAAAGAATGTAAGCTTTATCGACAGTACTGACTTAGTACTTTCTGAATGATACAGAATATAACATTTTCTCTCATTCAAATATTTGTAATTTTGCAATCTGTTTTCACTTCGTATTCTTAATGAAGACTGAATATAAATGTATGCATTTGTAAATATTGTTATATTGGGACTTTTAAATTCTAATGACTGACTGGTTATAAGTGCTGCCTTGCAGGATTTAATAATTCTTCTGAAAGAATAGTTGTAAATAAAGTTTTCTAGGTTTGCTGAGTGGGATTGATTATTTTTTCAAAGTAAAGAACTTATTTCTATCATGCTTCTGAGGGTTGACTCAGTGTATTGCGTGTAGTTTGAATGTTTTTGTTTCATATGAAGTCATGGCCATAAATCCATCCTTTCCCACCCCTGTGATTCTGTAAGACACTGTGCCTCCTAAGTTCTGCAACCTAAACAATTCATTATAAATGAGCTATGTTCAGTTGATTATTACCCATTATAAATAAATGCATAAAATCCTATAAATAGAAATATATTGATAAGTTTTAAATATGTAGATTGGGTTATGTTTTTTAGTAAATCATGCTACATAAATGTAATATTCATGCACTACTTAAAAATGACATTTCATAACTATACTATAGTGTCTCTCTTAATCCACTACATAACTAAATTAAGAGACTGGATAATATGATGAAAAAGTCTGCATAAAAAGAAACAAGATGTATTACCAATTGTGTTCCCTGCAGATTTTAATGATACATATTATGCAGAATGGACTACGGATTTGTTTTGTTTTTTTAATAAAACTATTTGCTTCAATTAAAGAAGTAAATTTGTTAGATGAATTGAAATTAATCCACTTGCATCTCTGAAAATTGCAGTGGAAACATGTTTACTGTGTTGAGTTGTCTGAGTTGAGCAATTTACCTGTTAATAATCTCTGCATGTTTTCTGGAAGAGCACACCTGTTGCCATGTAATTGCATGTTTCAACAGATGACTCTAAGTTTTTTTCTAGTATTTCTAAAGAGTATAAACTGATGTGTGAATATTAAAATCCAATAAAATATCTTTTGTTAATAACCTGAATTTTTAATTTGGTCCTGTAAACTTCCATTTACACAACTGTTCGATCCAGAATACCTTACAAAAGATATCAATATTCCTGATTTTTTAACGGCCAGTTTAAATATTTTCTAAATAGTTATTATTGCAGCTTGGGTTCTCTTTTAGGGAAATTATTGGTCTAGTTATACCAGGGCTGGATGTTGGTTTTAGCTGCTATAAAAGAGAAGCAGTATGCTTGATTGAAAATGCTAGCATAAAGTATCTGGCTTAAAGAATAATTTCCTTTAACATATTCAAATTTGTATGTCAGGTTTCCTTGGAGTCAGAAAATAATAAATAGAAGACTCCTCTGGCAGAATAGACCTCTTGACTACAGGTAGTCCTTGACTTACCACAGTTCATTTAGTGACCATTCAAAGTTACAATGGCACCGAAAAAAGTGACTTATGACCATTTTTCACAGTTACAACTATTGCATCATCTCCATGGTCACGTGATCAAAATACACATGCTTGGCAATTGACTCGCATTTATGACGGTTGCAGTTTCCCTGGGTCACGTGATCACCTTTTGCGAACTTCTGACAAGCAAAGTCAATAGGAAGCTAGACTCACTTAACAACGGTGTTACTAACTTAACAACTGCAGCAATTCACTTAACAAACGTGGCCAGAAAGATCATAAAATGGGGCAAAATTCACTTAAATGTCTCACTTAGCAACAGAAATTTTGGGCTTAATTATGGTCGTAAATCGAGTACTATCTGTGCTTGTTTTTAGTTCTTGTTTTGTTTTTTTGCTTACCCTCCCTCAAACTCTCTCTATGGATCACTGGGTGAAGCAAATGGAAATGTAGGAAGCTTCTATAGTTGGAGGGCCTTGAACAAGGGACATCCTTTTATATTTAAGGAGTTAAGACATTCGTTTCATTTCTCAAGGAGGTTTCCAGTAAAAATGCTACGCAGGAGGAAAAAAAGAGGCATCTCTTATCAAGCATCAGTTTGAATTTGAAGTACGGTAAGCTATTCCAGCCATGCTAAAAGCATGCAAATTTTGAAACAGGGCCAATCTTGTATCTTAAAAAGCAGCAATTCTCAACCAGGAGATATGGCTCCTTCTGTATACTCTGGGATATTTCAAGAGGATAGCAGATGAAACGTGTAATGGGCCCTAGCATGTGCCAAGAAGCCACAGAAAAGTATATAGCATTGCAAATACTGTTTTTTGCCAGCCAGATAACGCATCAGTTACTGTCCTGTATCTGTATCTGGGAATGGAACCTGGACAGATGGGCCACAGGAGTTTGGAAGAGCGGCATGGGCCAAAAAAAAAATTGGAAAAACACCACAGATAGTCCTTGACTTACAACACTTTGCTTATTGACCATTCAAAGTTACAACGGTACTGAAAATATGACTTATGACCATTTTTCACACTTATGACTATTGCAGCATTCCCCACGGTCACATGAGCAACATTCAGGTGTTTGGCAACTGGTTCATATGACTGTTGCAGTATCCTGGCGTCCTTTTGCGACCTCCTGACAAGAAAAGTCATTGATGAAGCGAGATTCACTTAACCCAGGGGTCAGCAACCTGCGGCTCTTTTACCCCTCTGCTGCGGCTCCCCGTCTTTCAAAATATGCATCACAATTGCCAATGTGCGACACCTATCAGCATGCAATTTATTGAGCTTTTCGACTCCTGGTAGGCCAACCATGGATAAATCCAAGAAAAGAAAAGCTTCAGTAGAAAACAGAATCTTTAATTCAATTATATATGCTAATTTTGTGGAAATAGTCAGGCATGGGAATTTTGTGGCTCCTGGTGTTTTCTTTTCTGTGGGAAACAGGTCCAAATGGCTCTTTGAGTGTTTAAGGTTGCCGATCCCTGACTTAACCCAATTACTAACTGTAGTGATTCACTTAAAAACTGGCAAGAAAGGTCGTAAAATTTGGCAAAACTCAACAACAAATTGCTCAATTGTAGTTGTAAGTTGAGGACTATATTATGTCAATTGGCAAGGGAGATGAAAATGAAAGAAAATACTTGAAAATCTTATTCTAAGGGAACTTGTTTCATTTTAAAGAATTTAAACTCTGCTAAAAAATAAAAATATTTGATGAAAAAATGCGTTTTTAGGATCTGAAAGAAAAATTATTCTTTCCATTTATCACCTTTGGTAGACACGTTAGAAATTTATTAAATTTATATAACTGCCCATTTCGGTACCTGCCATTCACAGCAGCTTACGAAGTTAAAACCAAAAACAATACAAAAAAACCAAAACCAAAATAAGTGCCATCAAAACAGAACTATTAAAAAATCCATATAATCTGCTGACTGTGCCATTTCTTTCCTAACATGCAATCAATTTGTAGGCTCTTGACCAATGTCACCAGATCTGCAGGTAAGATAGCAAGACCACATCTTCAAGTGCCAGCAAAGCCAACATGGTTAGTGCCAGTCTACCCTTGTAGGGGAGGGAGGGAAGATGTTACAAAAGGCAGGCACTGCAGCAGAAAAAAATGGATGTTGGGAGCAAAGTGTGTATTCAAATCTGTGGCACCTTACATTGTAGGGACTGAGGGCGGGATCTCTCGATCAACACCAACTGGAACTGGTCACAAATCAATTTAAGACAGCGCTGATATTGGAAAGGATGTGGATTTCTTTAGCTATAAATTGTAATAGCATGTGGGAGTAACGTTGGGAGTCTCTGCCAAGGTAATAGTTAAGTGGCGGAGTAGCTTAAAGGCAGATTGTGGCTCTAAGGCTATAAAAGGAGGGAACTGAACTTTCAGACTTGCAAGATTTTGTCAATATAGCTTTACACTGAAGTATAATTAGCTGGTTGTGTTTATCTGGGATGCTCTTGCCAACATAAATTTTTCACACAATTTAGTGGCATCTGCTTCTGAACCGTCAAGTTTAGCAATAAGGCAAGAATGTCCTTCTCAATATCATAAGATTTAACGGCAAATTTCATACACTGCAATAATGATTATGGGATAAGCCTGCTAACCTTTATGGATAGTTTGCACACTGGAAAATTGGGGCTAAATGCATTGGAGGAATAGTGTGGTCAGATGCATTTCTGCAAATGCAATCTGCGGGATTAAGGCATCAAATTGGAAACAGCGAGATGGTGAGTTCTAATCCCACTTTAGTATAAAAACCAGCCAGTGACCTTGGGCCAGTCACTCTCTCAAGCCCTAGGAAGGAGACAATGGCAAACCACTTCTGGAAGGCAAAAAAAACCTTGCCAAGAAAACTGCAGGGATTTGTCCCGACAGCCTCGAGAATGGGACACAATTGAATTTGATGGAAAGGACAATGCCCCTTCCTTATCCAAACAATAATAACCAAGATTAAAGAGAAAATAATCTTTTAATTTTCACTATTAACGTCACCGCCCCAGCCAGGCCCTCTGTAACTTTGCAAAAAAAAAGTTTATTATTGATTAATAATTATTAGAAACGGAACTCTTTTTGATGTTTTTCTCATTCTTTTTATGCGCCTTTGAATAAAAACGTTTCCGCAAATACCATGGCTTAGTTCTCGCTTTTTTCACGCCTTTCGCTAATGCATTTTTGGCAGTTACTCTCTCATGCCTTAAAGTCTTTAGGAGAGAAGCTCGGGCGTTGCCGTGCATCTTTATCACGGAACAAGCCTCGTTGACCGGCATAATTTCTATTAAAATTTGCCCGCAATTTTCATTCTCCCGTGTCCTCGTCTGCAATGCACCCTGTTGCAAGCTTAGTCAGAGCAAACAAATTCCCTTTTTTTAGCACGGCCGTGTCGCTGGCGAACCGCTCAGAATCAGACCCGCGGCTATTCTGGCTCGCAAGATTCACGTGCAATGAGCTTCCTGGTCGCGCCTCCTTTCTTAGTCCCCCGAAGGGGCGGGGCAAACAAAAGAGGCGGGATTTCTCACGCCTGCAAGTCTCACAGGAGGCGACAGAACTTTTCCACCAATAGGAGAGGGCGAGGGCGGGGCCAGGAGAAGGACGGGAATGATGGCGTCTGCGGGAATAGGGCTACGGCGGCTCCTGGTGGCCGGTTCGAAAGCGAGCAGGAGGCGAGTGTGAGTGTCTCGATGGAGGGGATTGCGCGTGCGCTTTTCGAGAACGGCACGGGAGGCGGTGGCCTTTCTTCCCCGTTGTCCCCCTTTCCGTTGCCACTTCTGAAAGCCGTCTCCAAGGCAGCTGATTTCTGATGTTGCGGAGCGTGGAGCTGCATGATAGTTTTGCTACCCCTTTAAACGGTGGCATTGCACAACACCCTTAAACTGGGTGGACTTCGACTCCCAGAATTCCCCAGAGCCAGCATGGGAGCTGAAGTCCATCCAACTTAAAGGGGCTGAGGCTGAGAAAGCCTCAAATGTAATTGTATGTTCTACTGAGCCGATCTTGACTGATTTTGCAATATCCAGGAGCATCCAGCCTGGTTTGTCCTTCCATCTGGAAGCCCGTGGCTTTACAGATTAGATTGGGAAGTCAAACAGAATCATCCTGGAAGAAGAAGATAGTGGTGGATGACTTCCATAGTGCTGCCAAGAAAACAAGGTGGACCACAGTCCTTTCATGCTGCATATCCCTGAATCCCCAGGAACTGAGTTCAACTAGTGGGGACATTTGTCTTATCATCATTGTGTTGAGATTATTTAAAGATGGTGAAGTGATCCCTCTAGTTTTCTTGGGATTGTTTTAAAAATAAATTTTTAATAGTGCCTTGGAGTTAGTGTTCACTCCTGGCAACTTCCTAAACAAGTCCCTGCAGTTTTCTTGACAAGGTTTTCTGGAAGTAGTTTGCCATCACCTCCTTCTTAGGGCTGAGACAGATTGACTGGTCCAAGGTCACACCCATCTGGCATAGTGCCTAAAGTGGGACTGGAACTCATGATGTCCCAGGTTCTTTACACCCAGTACTTTAACCACTCTACAGTCTGTCTCTGCAATTCTTGGGATTGTAGATGTCATAATCTTCAAACAGCATGGTCTTAGCTTGAGGAAGGTGGGATGAATGCAGAGAGAAATGCATTGTTAGGGCAGATCTTGAAAAAATCAGTGGCTGGCTAAGTGAGTGAGATAGGAGTTTCAACAAACTAAGTAGTGGCATAAGCACCCCTCTGTCCTTCCTGGTGTGTTAATGTGAGAAAGAGGGAATTATTTTTTCTTCCACCAATGTCCTTCATTTAAATTAAGGCAGTCAATATCCTATATCATGGGTTCTTAGCATGAGCATGCTGGTGGAGGAATTCTGGAAGTTGAAGTCCATACAGCTTAAAGCTGTTGAGGGTTAGAAACACGGATATATTCATGTTCAG
>JAOYMU010000010.1:35604081-35617072 GCA_025802295.1 Psammodynastes pulverulentus
GCTGCAGGATAAGGGTTTCAGAACAGAGCCCTGTTCCTATTCCTTCTTCGCTGTTCTGTGACGTCACCGGAAGTCCGCCTCAGTTGTGGTCATTAAATGAGGACTACCTGTATTCCGATAAGCAGATGATCTGCTTTTTAAGTGATTCTCATTAAGTCTGATTCTGGAATTTATTCTTTGAATAATTCCTATAATGGTTGGTGGGGGAGGGAAGTTAGAAACAAGTGATGAAGCATGGTTATGACATCATGGAGCAAAACCTGTGATTTATGTCAGATGCTGGGATGTAAGTGCATAAACAGACGCGACATCTGTATCCCCAGGCCACTGTTTTGATATAATCAAAGTTTGCAGCAGATGGTTTGACTGGGGTGGGTAGAAGGTAAACCTGACCATTCCTCTCTCTCTCTCTGCCCCCCTTATTAACTTTCTCCAACCTGGTGCTCTTCAGCTCAGAGTACATTACAGTTCTCATCATTTTCAGGATGAGAAAAATGATTATTTGGCAAATTCTACTGTTGAATAGCTGTCTCTCTCCTCCTAAGAAGCAGGAGAATGAAGTTAAGGGAAGCTTTTGTTGAACAAAAATAGGATACCACATACCAGATAATTATGTCTATGAGACTTATTTTCATGATCCTGGGAGGACTTTTTGAGGTCTTTTATTTCTGCTTCCTTTTTTATATGAACTGGTTGTTATACAAATAAAGTGTCTTGCTTCTTGGTGAAATGACTGATCACTCTGAAGTCTCTTACACATTAAAAAGCAAGTGAAGAAACTCTTGAGACACTTTGGACAGGCCAAGCTGCTTTTTAAAATATAAACTACCAATTGTAGTTAAACATTTAAGAGAGACGTTTTATCCTGAGCTTTCAGGTGACCTAATTTCCCCTGGTACTGTACATTTCTTTTTTTTTTACATCTGCACCTAATTTGTAAAACAGACTTAATGAGAAACTTCAGATAGTTTAAACATCAATTACAATGATGGCAAGATTTTAGAGGTCCAATAATCTGTCCATGTTGGTCATTGAAACGTGATCCCAGCTGGATATAATTAAGGACAGATGTCCTTCCAAGACTTGAAAATGAGGGCTTTACAGTTGATGTTAGCAAGCTACTAGGCTGGTTGTTATTACTCTTCATTTGCTGTGCAAGAGTGCAGTAATTAATTTCACTTCATGTAAAGTTTTAAAACAGTGATACATCTACATCTCTTGGGAATGTCTTATAAAAGCTTTAGTATTGTTCTTAATTCCCATTGTTCATAGTGAATGTAAAAAGATGATTTTATGGATTGTTGGAATGTTGAATAAAGTTTCTGGAACTGAAAAAAGGGAATGAATGAGCAGCATATCATACAAATACAAGTAGTTCTCAAGTGATAACCACAATTGAGCCCAAAATGTCTGTTGCTAAGCAAGACAATTGTTGAGTTTACCTCATTTTACAACCTTGCCACAGTCGTTAAGCGAATCATTGCATTTAAAACGGTTTGTTAAGTGCATCTGGCTTCCTCATTGACTTTGCTTGTCAGAAGGTTGTAAATGATGATCACATGACCCCGGGACACTGCTACTGAGCTGAATTTTGATCATGTGACCATAGGGATGTTGCATTTGTTGTAAGTGTTGCCAGGGTTGTAACTGTGAAAAACGGTCATAAGTCACTTTTTTCAGTGCCGTTGTAACTTTGAACGCTCACTAAATGAACTGTTGTAAGTCAAGGACTACCTGTATTGAATATTTCACCAGCTTCTCTTTTTATTTGAGGGTGTCTAGTTGCTGGTTTTTGAGTAAAAACAAAAGCTCATTAGCAATATTATGGGCATGTCACAAGTCATTAGATTTGAAATATTTATAGTCCTCCAAAGAGTTTTGTGATTAAAAACATTGTTCTGAAGGGCTCTTCACCCAAATGAAAGGTTTCAAGGGTTGCTTGTAAAGAGCAATTGAAATGATTGCATTTGTTCTTCAGGTTTTGACTATTATGCACATATGAGAGGGCAAATATCTTTTGTGTTGAAACGTTTCCCCTGAGTTTTAAGCAAATAGATCTGAACAGCGGGGTGGGGGTGGGGGAACAACTTATTTTTGTGTTGAATAGTTTAATGAGTTCTTTCCTTGAAGACGACAGCATATCCTGGTCTGTTTTCACTTCTGGATAATTTTGCTATCTGATGTAGTTCCCACTACAGTGACTTTGGGGCTGAGGACTTTATTTTGGGGAAATTTGATGCGGTACTCAAGAAGTGGATAGGAAAATTCCCCATCCCTGGGAAGCTCAAAGGAACAAAGTTGAATTTCCCTATTGCTTCTCCGGGGACCTTGTTTCGGGATGATATTAAAAATATAGTGGGATTCTTTTTATATGAGCCCTTTAGGGAGACTGAGAATTTGGGTCGAGCCGTTCCCTATTCTATCAGATGCTGAAAGGTGCTATTTACAACCCAAGACTGTCTACCAGAAAACAATTCAGGTTTGTAAATTTGAATTCTATCCCTGCAGGGGTTCAGACTTGGATAGCTTTTATCAGCTATAAATGATGCAGTGTGCAGTTTTTAAGGAAAGTAGGAGAAACTGGGGAACATCTGCCTACTTAAAGTAAACATAATTTCCCTTGATTCCAGTATCTTTGATGATACAATAGTGTCTTTCATGAAAAATGCATATAAAACTCTGAGCTGCAATTTTATGAGGTATTTTAGCTTGATCTTGTTCCAGTGGAGTTAAATAATATTTCCTTGAACGTTTTCCAGGCAACTCAACAATGAGATATATTTTGTTCACAAGGAAAAGCGGGGTATAAATTAGTTGCCGTAATAAATAACCCATAGCCATGGCTTACAGAGTTTTGCTTTGGAACCACAAAGAGCAAGCTGTTATTTCTAGAATAGTTCTCCACATTCCAATTTGGACTTATTTCCTTTACCTTCTCAAGAAGGCATTGTAGTCTGAGAAATACTAAAGTAATTTTAGTAACAGATTTCTTATCCAGCAAGCAGGAATATGAACCTAATACCCAACCCGATAGCCACAATTCATCTCCTGGTGAATCTTCACACACACACACACACACACACACACACACACACACACACACACACACACACGAATGCACACCAAGCAGCAATAGAATTATTAGGATGTAAAATTACCTGAAACTTTCCATCTTATTCCCAGTATCACATGGTCCTACAAATGATTTGGCTTCCATAACTTTTGCAAGTACAGACAGTTCTCGACTTATTACAATGGCACTAAAAAAATGACTTATGACTGTTTTTCACACTTATGACCATTGCAGCATCCCCAGGGTCACATGGTCAACATTCAGACACTTGGCAGTAACTTAACAACTGCATTGATTTGCTTAACAACTGTGGCAAGAAAGGTTGTAAAATGGGGCAACATTCCTGTAACAAAGGTGTCATTGAGCAACAGAAATTTTGGGCTCAATTATGGTCGTAAGTTAAGCACTTCCTTTAGTCCTCAATTCATGGCTACAATGGAGCCTACCCATTGTGATCAGAAGTTATGTCAGCTTTTATGTAAAGCACCTATGTGACCACCTCACTTATGACCCCCACATCCCTGCTCTACCCAATGTGGTTGTTAAATGGAGCACAAGGTACCTCAAGGGGGTGGAGGTGGTATTCAGCAGTTCTGACCAGTTATAGAGAACCAGTAGTGGAAATTTTGAGTAATTCGATAAACTGGCAAATACCACCTCTGACTGGCCCCGCCCCCATCTATTCTCTGCTTCCCGAGTCCCAGCCGATCCGCTCAATCTTCTTTTGTTGCCCTGCACAGGAGAATGGAGCTAGAAAGCAGGTTAGTGAGATGGGGAGGGAATGGGATTTCGCAGTAACCTTCCCCCAGGAGTCGGGAGGGAATGGAGATTTTGCAATATCCTTCCCTACCACACCCACCAAGCCACACCCACCAAACCACGCCATGCCCACCAAGCCACTCCCACAGAACCGATAGTAAAAATATTTTAATCCCACTACTGCCTGGAGGACATCCTGGGAAGCCTAGCTCAGGTCCTACCCCAGGCTTCCCCCATCTCCACTTCCTGCTCCTTGAGGCAGCCACTCAGAAAATGGTAGTCACTTCCAGAATTGCACCATACAGCCCAGCAACCGTGTGGCCTGTCTTCCTTAACCCGAGCTCTGGAGAGCTTTGAAGGGTAAGTGTGTGACAGGTGACATGGGGTGAGGAGGAAGATATGGGCACAGGAAGCCTGTGGGACCCAGTGAGGGAGGATGGGGGAAGTAAATGGAGGGCACCGCATTGTTCCTGCATTCAGTCCTAAGGGTGAACAACTACAAGGTACTGCAGCAGCATAACTTTGGCACTGTGTTGTAAGAACCTTTTGGGGGGGGAACCTTTTATGAAGTTACTGTAATTTCCAGAGGGCAGGACTGAATGAGTGGTTGTGTTCAATTGCCTGAGCAATGCTATGATGCAGAAATGACTAACATTAGGCTTTGTTTTGAGTGGTCTGTGGAAATGCATTTCTAACCTTGAAACTCTCAGCTTCTGTATTCAACAGATATATAATTTTAGTCTTCATGAGTTGTCAGCTTCAACTTAATAATCTGGTGGCAATGTGCAAGAATAGAGCAGAATAGTCAGTTATTTAAAAAAATATATCATATTTGCCCTTTAATCCTGTTACTTCGTAATATAGCCATGTTGATTTTTTGTGACTTCATCTGTGAGAACTGCATATAGCCCCAAATTAAGTTGCTAGCAAAATACATGCTGATTACTTTGTATTGTGTAATGTTCATGCAAATTGCGCCCAGGTTTTGGATCTACAGTATCAGGAAGCTGAAAAATACATGTTAGACAGAGCTTTCCGATTTGTGATTTTCCTGAAGTTTGCCTGTTTCTGAAGTAAGCGCAAATATGAAAATTTCAAAATTTCCCTCAGTATTTTTTTTAAGAAAGAGGAATAGGAGTATTTGTGCATCGATAATCTAATAATAATAACAGAATAGCAGAGTTGGAAGGGACATTGGAGGTCTTCTAGTCCAACCCCCTGCTCAAGCAGGAGGACCTAAGCAGGCATAATGTGGTCCAAACCTTCCCATTCTGGGACCTCCAGAGGTTTGTGGCTTTGACTCTCACATATCCCAGCTGATCAGGAAATGACATTTGATATTCCCAGCTTTGTATGGAAACTGTTTCTGGACTTTGTGCTTGAGACAGAAAAAGATAAACTCTTGACATTGGGTTGTACTGGTTAATATAGTTTGTTACAGAAATGGTTGGTATTTGTTAAATTGGTAAAGTAAAACGCTTATAACTAACCTTATAGTTAGGAATAATTGGTTTGGAAGAGTGGTTATGGTGTAGGGACTAGCAGCCTTGAATTCTAGTCCTCCTTTAGACCTGAAAGTTGGCTGATGACTTGGGTCCAGTTATTCTCATTATACCCAACCTCTTCACAGAGTTGTTGTTAGGAACAGTATCTACGGTGCCTTGAGAAGTACAAATAAAGATAGGATATCAATCAGAGGTGGGCTGCACGTACTTTAACAACCGCTTCGCTGAAAATGTGAGCGCGTGCACGCACGCCCCCTTTGCACCACAAGACACCCCCGCCCATGCCCCTTTTTCAGCCTGGACAGCCTCCTGCAACACTCTGCCGGCCAAAACGGGGCACCGCACAGCCCCCTTGCACCCCATTTTGGCTGGCAGAGTGCTTCAGGAGGCCATCCAGGCCAAAAATGGGGCGCCATGCAGCCCCCCCATGCTCCTTTTTGATCAGGGTGTTGCAGGAGGCGTCCGTCCTGTCTCTCCTCCCAGCTGCCCCATGGAGGAGAAGTACAATGATGATCCAGCCCTCGAAGAAATCCAGTTTGATACCCCTGCTGTAGATTTAAAGTATCCCATAGTGGTCAACCATGTCATGTGAATGCCAAATGATGATGATTGTATAATTGTATAATTACTTTCTGAGAATGCTTTTATTGTTTTGAGCACCCAGAGTCTTGTGCAGTATTGCCCATTAATATGGCTCTAAAACGAGTAAACTAAACAAATTGCTTATTGACTAAATCATGACTTGTACAGTTCTGTCCCCTTATGAAGTTATATTGATTATTAGTAAATAACTGTAATTTTTTTTTAAATGTAGTTCAATTTGACAGAAACTTTCAGGGTTAGGATTAGGGTTAGCGTTAGGGTCATCCAACTGGCTTTCATGACTAAGGCAAGACTAGAATTCACCATCTCCTGTTCACCACTGTACCAAACCGGCTCTTTTGATCTGTTTTCCAAAATATATCTTCCAAATTGCATTGGCTTCATTCCCTTTTCCTTTCCTTTAGTTCCTGCACCCAACATTTATCTCTTAATGAATATGTCCCCTTTTTATAAACGTCTCTGTTTACAGCTTAATGTTTGTGCGTGCAATTATATATGAATAGTTTGATCAATATGTTGCCCTGCATAGCTGGGATTGTTAGGTATCCACAAACAAGTCTTGAAACAGCTGGATTTATCTTTGATGCTCAGCACTTGTAATGAGAAGTCATTTACTGTAGGTGAATATAATGCAAACTGGAAAGCATATTCCCTGTACCTATAATTAGTTTATCAATTACTGCTTCATTCCTACAACCAACTCTGCATGCAAAACCTGTTTGGCCGTGTTTGCTTTTAGAGTCAAAGGGTTGCTTGGAGTTGCTGTACAGAAATGTTTTTCTTCCAGTAGGATATGAATAGAGACTTTTCAGCCCAAGCTTCTTCCCATAGCTGGCTTTTGGTCTCTCAAATAAATATGAACTTCTCCAATTGAATTTGACTTCTGGGGATATGGTGGACAATTTATGGCTAGCAAAGCAGGGGTGGGTGGGGTTTCCTTTGCATTACCATTTTGCAGAATGCTTTAAATCAGGGGTGTCAAAATCACAGCCCGCAGGCCAGATGCGTCATGCTGCTGGCCACGCCCACGCCCGGTTTTACATCACATGATGACCCCATGACAATGCGACTTTGACACCCCTGCTTTAAATAATAACCATACCTCTACCCAAATACTTGACCTTTTACATCCTGAAATGTTTGAGGAACTATTTACTTTGCAATAAGCCCAAAGATGGTTTGTTTGATCCTGGCCTAGAGTGTTTTGCAGACCCACTTGTGTCAGTCATGGTTTATCCTTTGGCATGTAGCATCCGTACTGTAAGCTTTAGTTGTTGTTTTTTTGCTATTTTTATTATTCTCATTCTGTAGGTATCATTAATATAGCTGATTTTATATTTTATTCTTAAGAGACACAAGAGTACATGAATCTCTTACGAAGTATAAAGAAAACACGCTCATATAACTCAGCTTGTATTTCAAATGTTTTAACATTTCTCAATAGTTCAGTACCTATTGTAGATGTTGTATTTTATATACCAGGTCCTCATATATTGAGCTAGAGGTCTGATACTATTATGCTCTAGGTAGCCAGACAAAGAAAGCAGGAAAAAAATTTAATCTTGGGAAGGATTTGAAACGTACTGTTTCTGCTTTACTTCCATCTAGAATGTTAAAATATTCCTTTTTCTGTAAGACTTTTGTGCAAAGACAGAAGCCTCTTTTTATGTTGAAAGTTATTAGAGGCCTTTTGATGTGCTCTGTGTGAATACACACGTATGCTCACATGAGTGTATTTTTTTTTAGAGAATTACCTGTTTGGTTCAGCTTGTAATAGCAAAATCTGTCTGAGCTCTTTTCTATTCCCAAAACAGCAAATCTGAAGACTGGCAATGGCATAATGCATGTAGTTTTTGGCTTTACTTAGAAGCAAAATCAAAGGATGTCTGAATAATGGCATATAAAATTAAAGTGCACAGGAGTATTTCTCTATTTTTTATTTTACTTTTTAAAGGCAGCAAGTAAGAGCTCTCCATTCTGTTGTTTGTCTGCTGTACTGTCACCCAATTATCCATTTCCTTGCAGAAAAGGTTTTATAGACTTGCTGCCTTTGGTGAGGTCTATGGATGCTGTTCTTTCATGAGAAGCTAACAGGCCTGAACTTTCCATACAGGATTGAGGCGATCATCGGCCTTTGCGGTAGGAAGGGCTATCCAATTACCAAGTATCATTAGTAGGCTTTGATACAGAGTAGGTGGCATTAGAGTGGACACAAAAGTCTGGCCAGCCAGAGTCATTTTCCACAGGTATGGATAAAACAAGCCTGCATCATAGTGTTGGGAGCAGTAGTATCCACAGTGCAACCTTTTCTGTCTGTCACTGAAAGCTGAAAGCTTGAAACGTTTGGATGCTGATCATCACACCTTTTGTGTCATCTGAAACCCAGCGCCATTTAAATTCATTGGGAGTCTTCCTGCTAGACAGAGCGCCGATATTGCAAAGCTTGGCTATACAGGGTACATTTTTAATAGTCAATGGAAATGCCAACTTGCACCCCATTCACAACAAACATGAAAGTCTAAAACGTGATGCCAACCCCTAATTGGCAAGAAGCTCGGTATGTTTAAGAGGCCTTTGTTTTTCCTATTTGCTTTTGGAAAAACATGGGCCTAATAACGAGAGGCGTAATCCAGTCTGTGATTTTCTTACAGAACATTAAGCCTCTCCCCCACCCATACATTCTCTGGTTGTGGAGCTCTTTGAGAATATTTTGTCTTTTGAACTTCAGATGTATCCAAAAAATATTCTTGCTGTGGGAAACAACAGCGATGCAAAAGACTGATCACCATTAATTACCACAAAGCACTAATTCTGTGGGATTTAATTTAGTATTAAACTAAAAAGGGAAATTATGTTGGTGATATGAACCATTTATGAAAGAAAGGTTATCAGTATTATATTCCTTTGAGATTAGGTAAAAATGGAAATTCAGTAGTGTGGGGCTCTCAGTAAACATGGTACGTATGTAGTCTGTGTATTCAAAAAGCCATTTTGATTTTCCAAGCCTCGCTTTCTTCTCTAGCAGTCTTGAAAAGAGACAGTTTGGGATTTAGCAAAACATTTGGTATTCTGTTTGGTGTGGTGGTTAAGACACCAAGTTTGAAACCTGGCAACCATAAGTGCTTTGGGCACGAAGCCAGCTGGGTGACTTTGGGCCAATCAATTTCTCTCAGCCCTAGGAAGGAGGCAATGGCAAACCACTTCCGAAAAATCTTGCCAAGAAAACGGCAGGATTTTCCAGGGAATCTTTCAGAATTAAACACGATTGAATAGAAGAAAAAAAGAAAAGACTATATTTTTAAATTCTTGATATAGTTTTAAAAAATAAGAGGAAATCTGCCAAATTATAGCAAAAGACTATGTCCTAGGTCTGGATTTTGCAAGATTGAGCATGAAAGTGTCATGTTGCTTTTTCATACCTACCCTTAAATAAGCTTGAGTAAGCTTTCCATCTGATGCATTTTAGATGTGTGGACTTAAACTCCTATAATTCCTAGAAAGCATAAGCAAAAGAATTCTTGATTAGTATTTGCCTAAGATGCATTTATTGTTCTAGTTCTTATATTGGCACATATACATTTTATCCAGACTCAATAGTCTACTGATACTATGTGCGATTTAATTTTCTTTACACACACACACTCCACAATTAACATAGTTTATGATACTTTTCCATGCTGATTTCCTAGGCAATTGTGATTAGGTTGCACATTATGTCAATTCTTCGATCTATATATAATTGATCTTGTCGTTTTGACTAATAAAATACTATAATAAAGTACTTTTTCAAAGAAGCCTTTAGAAAGTCTGCTAGTAATTGCACCGGGTGCCAGATTTTAATTACTGTTGGCATTTCTGTGTGTATTGCTGGCAATGGAACCAGTCTTACTGAAAAAAGGCATAAATTTTGACACTGGCAATATGGGAGCTCAGCGTAAGAGACTGTAAGCCGGGTACTGTTCTGCTTTAATGTACCGATTAAAATATTCAGTGTTAAGTGCAAAACTGTGCTAATCTCAGGCTTCAGTTGTGTAATGATTCAGATTGTTAGAAAGCAGCATATGTAATAGCTTCAAATAAGGATTTTAAGAGGAGAAAAATAGGATGCTACATCGTAAGAAATATGGTTGGCATCTACCAGGTTTTCCATTAAGTTCCAGGTCACAGACAAATAAAGGAAGCATGTTAAGGGAGGGGGGGAAATCCCCCTTTAAAAAATAATTAGGGAGATGTCTGTTTTGTTCACCAGATGGAAAATCAGTACTTGTGGGTGGTCTGTGCTGGATGGGGCATCTCACAATTGGCAGAAATATGCCTTTAACTTTTAAAGTCCTGGGACAAAACGGAAAAGTAATTGACTGCTGAAAACACTCCTTTTCTGGATACATTTCGGTCTTTTTATACGTGAAGGCTGGTGGAGTTTCTGTCATTTCTCATATGAATTCCCTGACTTCCAGTTCTTTCATTCACGCCTGGCTTTTATTTCGTGGGATTGATTAGGAAACAGTTTGGCTCAAGTCTTTGAGATCCAAAGCTTTATAATGGCTGCCCACACATGCATCATGGGCCTCTTTGAAGCAGCTTTACAAGCCACCACTCTAGATTGCATTTTGCAAACTTTAAAAACTGAAGGGCTTTTCTGAAACACAAACGTGACCAAGAATTTCAGAAGGCATAACTTGTCTTACATTCTTATGAAGAATATAAATACAATACAATTAAATACAATATTTAAGTAGATATATTCAATAAATACAAATAATTGTAAAATTATGGAAATAGACCTGTGTTAATCAAAATTTAGAATAAAGGTAGGGATTATAGTGGGTTTTAAAGCTGTGCTTGTTTAATGAAAAGCTTCTGTATATGTGGGTTTTATACATTTGTAATAAATACTGCTTTTTTTCCCCATTAAAGAATGGCTAATGAAGTGAAGAGCCAGTGATCTTAAATATATTTGAAGTCCACAGGATCTAATACAATCTGGTCAGTCACCAGGATCAGAGGTTTTAGTTTCCCGAGCTTTCAGTCTTGTGCTGGAGCCTGTCCTCAGGGAATTTCTCTTTCACCAGAATGTTCACCATTTTTGAAATCGCTTTTGCCTTGTCTTCTCTAGTTGGAAATTTCAATTATATGTTCTGTAAGATTGAATTTAGAAAGTAAGACAGTTGAACAATTGTCAACAATTGTTTCATTCTAACTGCTTCCAGGACTAACAAAAATAACAAGTTTTCCTACACTTCATCATATCAGTATGGAGAAGTATGAATAAATGAGCAATATTAAAGCAATCCTGGGGTCAAAAATAATAATAACCAGTAAAGCAATGTTCTTGAACTTTATACCCCCTATGAGTATCAAACTACAGTACATCTCCCATAAGATTTGGGCATTATGAACATGGTAATCCACAGCATCTGTCTGACAGAGAATGACTGCCCTAAGGGAAATTCTTCATGTCCTATAAATCAGTGCTGCCATCCCGGATTGCATTGATTATATATTGCCCTGGGGCTGAGGAATCAGTGATCCTCTCTATATTCCTAAACTACAAATCCCAGCATTCCTCTCCATTGTTAGACCTGCTTGATGTGGTAATTCATGTCAGACTTGATGATAAAAAAGACAATAAAACGAAGATAAAAGATAGCATTTTCTTAAACATCTAGAAACAAATAAAGTTATAATTACTGTAGAAGCCAGCATGGGTTGGTTAAAAACTGATCATGCCAAACCAATCTTATTTCATTCTTTGGCAAAGTGACTAAATTAGTAGACCGTTGAAATACTGTGGACATAGTATATTTAGATTTCAGTAAAGCATTCTACAAAATAGGCCACAACCTTGGTAAACTAGAAAAATGTGGGATACGCAGCATCATCACCAGATCGATTTGTAACTGGCTGACAAACCGTACTCAACGGGTAGCCCTTAATGGTACTACGTGGAAGGAATTAAGCAGTGGGGTACCATGAGGTTCCATCTTAGGCCCAATATTCTTCCATATCTTCATAAAGGACTTAAATAAGGTAATAGAAGGGAAACTCATCATATTTGCAGATGACACCAAACCAAAAGTGCAAGTACAGATTAGGCAAAATCTGGCTCAAAAACAGTAAATGTGAGAGGGACCTTGGAGTCCTAGTGGATGATCACTTAATTATGATCCATCAGTATGCTAATACAATCCTTGGTTGAATAAACAAAGGCATAGAATTAAAATCATGTGAAGTATTAGTATCACTTTATAAAATTTTAGTAAACAATATCTGGAATATTTACAAAAAAGATGTTGAGACTTTGGAAAAAAGTGCAAAGAAGAACAACTAAGATAATTAAAGGCCTGAGAGCAAAACATGAAGCATTTGGGTTTGGCTAGTCTAGAGGAAAAAAAGAAATAGGAGTGACGTGATAGTAGTATTCCAGTATTAGGGGGGGCTGCCACAAAGAGGAGGGGATCAACTTATTTTTCAAAGCACCAGAGGACAAGAAACAATGGATGGAAACTAATCAAGGACAGAAAGCAACCTGGAATTGAAGAGAAGCTTCCTAACAATGAGAACAATTAACCAGTAGAACAGCTTGCCTTCAGAAACTGTGGTTGCTTCATTACTGGAGGTTTTTAAGAAGAGACCAGAGAGCCATTTGTCTGAAATGGTAGGGTCTGATAACTGAAACATGGATTTTTTTTGTCATTGCTTTGTTCCTAGATGTTCCCCTCACCCCTTAATCTTCCCAGACTGGTCCATGTCTCTGGAATTTTGAGATGATTTCCATCTAAGGACTAAGATGGGTTAAAACCCTGCTTAGTTCCCAAGATGCAATGAGTTTAGGTCATGTTGGTGCTGCCATAGGCATGATATGCACATATCCCTACATCACTGACATCTTTGACTGAAAGCGCACACACACACACACACACACACACACACACACACACACACACATAAATTTAGCGTCTCCAAATCTGATGGTCTCTAGAGCTGGGGTCTCCAACCTTGGCAACTTTAAGCCTGGTGGATTTCAACTGCCAGATTGGCTGGGGAATTC
>JAOYMU010000010.1:35684412-35695164 GCA_025802295.1 Psammodynastes pulverulentus
AAGATGTTTAAATATTGTCATATTTGTAATGAGATTTGTAACACCCTGGGTACATGTTGTTCACACAATGAGACTATCTGTAAATAATTAAAACCAATAAAACTTTTACAAAAAAAAAAAGAAATCATAAGAGCACTCAGTGATATTCATAGGATGCTAAATAATCAATCAACATAAATCACTAAATAAAAGCAATCAATATAAATCATGAGATACAAATATCAAAGTTACAGTCATAATAAGCTAAGGAAATAGGTAATAGGAAAGATGAGAAGCATAATAGTAATAGTAATACAGCCCTACTAGGTGGTTTGACATCCCAGGGCATAAGACAGTATTGTGAGAATTAGTTTAGCTGAGTGATAGCATGAGGGGAAAAACAGCCTTTGTGTCTGGTTGTCTTGGTGTGCAATACCCTGGCCTATAGAGTCGTCTTGAGGGAAGAAATTGAAACAATTTATGTTCAGGATGTGAGGGGTCTGTAGATATTTTCACAGCCTTCTTTCTGGCTCATGCACTATACAGGTCCTCAGTGGAAAGCAGGCTGGTTACAATTATTTTTTCTGTAGCCCTAACTATCTGTTGAAATCAATGTCTGTCTTGTTTGGTTGCTGTGTCAAACTAGACAGTTATAGAGGTGCAAATGACAGACCCAGTTATTCCTTTCTAGAAGTGTATCAGCAGCTCTGTACTAATTACTAATTATACGGATTAATAATACCAACTCCTTACTAATAATCCTTACTCCTTAGATTTCTATTCTAAGTAATCACTTCTTGTCCCTCTGGTGTCTTTTTCTGCTTGTTTTAAGATTGAATTCTAGGGCCAGTGAGTTGCACTGGTCTAATATTTTACAGTCACTGAAGGATCATTTTGTGGGTAAGAAGCAGGCAGTATTGGATGATTTAAAACTTTACGATGGACCCATCAGCTTTATTAATCTGGAACTGAGGTAGCAAGATTGACAAAGTATAGATATTCTGACATGCCAGGCTGTGCCTCCATTGCTTCACTTCTCACCAGCGCCTGGGTCAAAACATAGTAATATTACATACTGCCACTTGGGGATGACAGGGAATAGAATAGAATAGAATAGAATAGAATAGAATAGAATCTTTGTTGTCGCTAATCAGCATGCATTAAAATGAAATTTTGTTGCATTCAGCTCTCACAATTATGTACACACACACACACACACACACACACACACACACACACACACATGACACAGAGAAACATCTCAGTCTAGTTCAAATGTATACATATACATTGCGAAAAAAAGATTCTTGCGAGTTTACAAGACGGATGGCATAAGGAACAAATCTGATAAAAGAATCTGGTAGTTCCACTATAGATACTTCAAAACCTTCTCCCAGAGGGGAGCAACTGAAACAGACCGTGAAGTGGGTGTTTGGGGTCTCTAACAATGCTTCGAGCTCTAAGCACATAGTGCCTATAAATACTATCCTGAATAATGGGAAGTGAGCTTCCTATAACCTTCTCAGCTGTCCTTACCACTCTGTGTATGTGGACCCTCCATCTGAGGCACTGCTGCCATCAAACCAAACAATGATGCAGTTTATTAAAACACTCTCAATCATACCTCTGTAAACAAAAGTGGCCAGGACAGTGTGGAGCGTGTTTTCCCTGGTGGCACCTATAACAAATAATCCACGTTCTTTAGTACTCCATGCCTAAACAATGATATATTTCAGGCATCTTTTAAAGCTTTGCCTTTTTAGTTGACCTTCTTAATCACTTACTCTCGTTAGCAATTCCCCTTTAATTGATTTTTTTAAAATAATAATTCTGCTTTTTATTGGATTTGCAAGGAAGGATTCTTTGCATTAAGAATAATTCATGCTTCAGTCAATCAATTAATCCACTAAGACTTTCAAGCAGGGTTACAATTAGAAAACAGCATTATATTCACCCACTCTTTGCATGATATGCCAAGCTAAACTTGAGAGATCTTTGAACCTTGAGAACTGTTTGGAGAATACATTAAAATGGCACCTCTATGAGTGGCTGTTCATTTCCATGATGGTTAGATGTGTTTGCATTCCAATAGATAAGGGTATATGTGTGGATGCTGTTTTTAGCAGCATTATAAAATTAGATTTAGTATCCACGTAGTCTAACAACAGAAGAAAATTAGTTGTGTAATATTTGTATTTAAATCATTCTGTTGAAATTCTACAAAATCATTCTACAGTATAGCAACAGTTTATGGCTAATATTGTTTATGCTTCTATTTGGAAAAAAAATATGTATCTTGCTACGTATGAACAAACTGACAGAAAACGAATGATGATTTTCAAAATTCTTTTGTGGTGTGAAGCGTCTGCCCTGATCACGTTTTTTTTTCAGGAGAAATACGAGCAGCAAAGGTAAAGATATTCCAAGATATGCATTTTTTTTCTTCACTGCCATGAAGCTGCAAGAATCTTTCTACGTGGAAAGTAAGAAATGTATTGGTGATTGCGCATTTAAAACTGTGAGAGCTGTGACAGTTTAAGGGAGATGATGAACAACAATTTTTCCACATCTCTTTTCAATTTGCAAATGTTTTGCCTACTCAAATGAGAAGATGATTCTAATTAGACAAGATCATTGTTACTGTGCATCCTGCCAAATTGATTGTGATGTCATTTGGTAACTTTGGGTAGATTACACATAATGCATGATCCCTAATTGTTCCACACAAAGTAGGAAACAACTCTTCAGGAAAATTCTCACCAGCAGAGTTCCACTTCTTATTTAGACCTGGCTCCTGAGAAAAACTGTTTTTCCAACGTACACTGGATCTTCAAACTTTTGTCCACAAATGTCTATATTAAAGGTCAATATTAGAATCAACATGGCCACCAAAGGATCTGAAGCATCTTTAGATGATATCAATGATTCTCATAAGAGGCCAAATTAATGCAAGATGCCATGAGTTATGAACTTTCAATGTTCTTATATGAAATTTCAAGTAATAGTGTTCAGTGTTTCACAAGCAGTCATGTTAAATCTTGAGGGTAAGTTATTGAAGTTTTCATTTGAGCGCTTAATATATATTTAAAAGGAGGTTTAAAGGAAGTTTAATTGTCTTCTCTGCAGTCATATTTTAATTTCAGTTTTGTGTTTTGGAAACTGGTGGCAGAGGGGTAATTGGTTAGTAAGCTCCTTGTGTTGAATATCCCTGTATAAACCATTTCTATGCTTTGAAATCTTATCACAAAAGGTAAAGTTCATTCTTTAGTGGAACGGCTTGAAGAGCCACAGGAAATGTCACCTCCTTGATTGTATTCTTTAACAGGTTGTACTTTTGGACTGTTTCTCTCTTCTGCAACTGAAATGCAAGATGTTAGGGAGTTCTCATGCCAGTATGATGCAAACAAGGTGAACGGAGCAGCATTGTTAAAGAGCTGACTTTCCACAAGTGCTGGCCACAGATATGGTTCAGAAATTTTATATTTAAAGTGGCTAGGGCTTTCATTGGGGCCTCTTGGTTTCAGCAGGCTATTGTTCTCTCTTCAATAAATATCCTATGATGTCACTGATTAAAGTTAGTTGAGAGAGAAGTAATCATTCTACCAGGAAAGATTCAAATGCAACCTGGTGTAGTCATGTACTTAAATATTTAACTCATTTTTTCTAACTCGCTCTTCCAGTAAACGAATTGAAACATTTTGAAGACGCCTTAAAAAAAGCATCAACGCATGAATTCATAGAATCTTTCTCTAGCAGAGAATTAATGAAAATAGGTTTTACAAACCGAAAACAAGAGCAATCAAGTTAAAATGTAAAATCTGAAACATTGGAATGGGACATCTTGCTGCAGCCATGGACAACTCGCCACAGGATAACTCGCTGTAGGACAATTCAATTTAATCATTTAAAATAATTTTAAAAATATTTTATTTTTTGTAATTCAAGTTTCATTTTTATCATCCTTTCTTTAATGATTCCATTCTACTATTATTATTTTTTTAATATTCATATAATTCTTGTCCTGTGGAGAGTTTTCCCACAGTGAGTTGGCCATAGTGAGTTGGCTGTGGTGAATTGTCATAGATCCCTGGAACATCGACTGGTTATCTGAAGCACCTCAGTCTATAAGGGCTTTGAAAAGGAAGTGGAGAGGCTAGAGATGCTTCCCGAGAGAGGACATTAGTTGTGAATAATTGAAACATCTATGCTTCTTTTGTCCATCAACTTCACAAGTGATACTAATGGGCACGAGCAACTGGTCACTGCTGATCATGCCCAGGACAAGTTCATGCAAATAATAAAAAAATAACTGATTCCAAGCCATTGACAGTTTTGAAAGTCAGCATAATTTACACTTGGTCTAGAAACAGGGCCAGCATCAATTAAATCCAACTAAATAGGTTTCATAATCTATCAGGTAGCTATCAGGTAGCTATTTTCTACATTAGCTGAAGATTGCATTTTCACTAGCATCTGAGAAATCACAGCAAGCCCAAAATGTCAACCTCCATGCAGTGGCATCATTATGGAAATATTGACACTAGTACCTATGTCATGGTGATCATGTGTCATCATTTGCTTCTTTTGACCATGCTTCTAGACACCCATACCTGAATGGTCCAAAGTTATCCAATAAGTTTCCATGGCTAAAGATGGACTTGAAGTAGATCTACCTGATACCGATCTTAACCACTACGTACACTGGCTCTCCAAGGCAGCATGTCTCCAAATACCACGTGCAGGAGAATAATGGCAAAGTCTTGATCTCCTGCTTGCAAGCACCAAGAACAACTGGTTGACCACTGTGAGAAACAGAAGTCTGAACTAAAATTGTCTTTGGCCTGACCCAGCAGGGCTCCCCTTATGTTTTCTTTATGTTTTATGCATTCCTACAGTTAAATGGTTAAGAAGTGAGAGAACCCCATTGTAAAGTAAATTTGGGATGTTGGGGCAGAATAGAATTATTGTATAGCTACGTTGTGGATGCAACAACAATGTCTAATCCCATTCATGTCTTTTTGTCTAAAAACAATTGTTTGACGATTTACCAAGAGAGGAATCTCTATTGAATCCAGTGGGATTTGCATCAATAT
The DNA here is from genome assembly GCA_025802295.1 of Psammodynastes pulverulentus. Lineage (NCBI taxonomy): Eukaryota > Metazoa > Chordata > Lepidosauria > Squamata > Psammodynastidae > Psammodynastes > Psammodynastes pulverulentus. The sequence goes on from JAOYMU010000010.1 coordinate 35,689,485, forward strand.
AAATGTGCATGAAAATCACGGCTGTACCATATATCTAGGGATTGAGCAGCATGTTCAACAGAATCTTTTGGTGCCTGTAATGTTAAATTGTGCCATGCCAGTGGGGGTTTGCTTTTCTGAATGATCTGCCTAGACTCTATTGTTTTCAAAAAGAAGTAGACTAGACACCTTTTCAACATGCTAATTTATTATATGCAGATAGGAAGGAGAGCAGTCGCTAATATTTAGGAATATTTCAAGATAAACTTCTATTCCAGAGTGGATAATTTGAGGACCAGCTGATTCTTTGGATTGTAATTCCCATCTGTTTAGCTAGCATGGGCAATGATCAGAAACAATAGAATTTCAGAATGTAACCTAATTCTTGTCTATAAAATAACTACTGTATGAATGAATAAAGGAGCCCAGCTTGCAGAAATTCTGTGCTTTGCTTCCCCAATCTTTTCTGGCTTTGTGGACCAGCAGGGGGTGGGAGAGGGGCTGATTCTGTGCGAGTGGCTGACAAGTGCGCACGCATGCACAGCTCCATTTGCACAAGCAGTGTGCGCGCATACTTGCCGCCCATGCAAATAGAGTGTGAGTGTACACGTTTGCCTGCTGTTTGTGCAAGTGGGAATGCGCATGCATGTGTGCTCGGCTGTTGTTTCTGCGGCCCAGTTGCAAACAGCTCACAGCCCACTAGTGGGCCCTGGGGCAGAGGTTAGGGGCCCAATGCCTTAAAAGACTGAGAGTGTTTTATTATACTTTTCTAAACTATTAATTAAATTTGTTTCTTAAGATAAATATATCAGCTGGTACATTTTCTAACTTGCTAACCTCAACACAGCTCCTCAGCCAAATATTGGCTTACTATTTACTTGCTAATCCATGTATTTGTTCAGTAACTGAGTGTTTCTCTTCTTAAGAAGGTCAATGTGATTCTCTATCTGTCTGTTTCTCTTCCTCCCCCCTCCCCCAAATATGCTTAAAGGTAGTAGTTTATAGTAAAAGAAGCATTTTTGTGGCTGAAGATTGACTTGAAGCTAGATCCTGTAGGAGGTGGTGTGCCTCTTAACCACGGCCCCTGTTGTTGTCCACAGCAAGCAGCACAACCAGGTAGCATTATTGAAATCTAAGTAGGCTGTTGATCCTTGTGTTGCTATTGCTTGTTTTTAGCTTTGGGTCCCTAGAGATGTGAAGGCTTGCTCTGTATAGTATTGGGTGAAACAACCTGTCAAAAGGGGCACTGGGGCCAAGTAAAATTTATGGTTCTCAGCAAGCATAATGGCAGGGCCTTCAGAGTCAACCAATGAAGGAAGTCTAGAGTATCTTTGAAGAGAGAAAGGAGCGCAAAGATAATGGAGTCCTTTAACTGCCTCACATAGTTTGAAGGACGAAGGTGGATTGATGAGTTGTTCGCATAACATTTTTGGGCTGGTGGTTTAATACATGACATCCTTACCAAAAGAAAAGCCTGAGCCACTCAGAGGACAAGACCCCGGGCTGAAGTTATTTTTTTCTCTCTGTTTTTAAGGAAAGCAATTCTTAGATGAGATATATCTGCAGGCAATGGTTTTACATTTTATGTCAGCTTTCTTTTGTCAAGAATTCAGTATTGATGCTGTACTCTCGGTTTTAATTCACACTTCCCTGCTAATCAATTACAGCGTTTATCCATTAATCAGGTAACCTGACAGGGTCAATAACTGCTCTTCAGTTCGGTTGGCTGATGCATGTTCTCAAGCTAGTAGCAACAAAGCAACAGTCAATAGTTTAGTTTAGAGCACCGTTGTATTTGCAGGCGAGGGAACATCTGGATGGGTAAACAAGGTCTCACAAGCTTTCCAACAATTACCCTGTTCTCCTACTGTCTTAACAAATTTTTTTTTTTGCTTTGTTGCAGAAAGCCACTTGTGTGTTAGGAAAAAGCCGCTTGAATCATATGTTTGTTCTTTGTTCCAAGTTAGATATGCATATACACCTTCTCACATATGCCTCTTCAAATATATAATTGACAACCAGTTCTAATATGGCAAATTGTCAGAGAAGTTAAAAGTTTTTTTTCTTTTCTTTTAGGAAGCGGTGTAGATAAGAGGAGGCAACATTTAATTGGAGAGCTACAATTTTGGTAGTTAAATTGCTCTCCATAATGCTGGTAACAGGTTTCAATTATCCTTTTTATGACAGATGTACCAACATTTAATTGTTTCTCATCAAGTGTGGAGAGCGAAGGCACTTCTGTAGATTTTTCCATTCTTCGACATGTCACTTAGCTGTCTACACCATTCTTTGAGCCTTTTTCTCTCATCCCTTTGGCCGCAATGAGTTGTGTCATTCCCTCATGATCAGCACTTTTGTTGTCTTTGTGTTTTGCTGCACCTCAGAAGTTCATCTTTTCTTTCATCTCCTTCCCATTCATGCATGAGGGAACAGTTCTGCTCTGTTGTGGGGATGTTCCGCTGGATTTCAAACAGTGGGGTTCCCTTTTATTCTCTTCTAAGTAGTACAATGGGGCTGAATGTCTGTTGCAGAATGCCCACGCTAATATGCTGGGTTATTTGGTTTTTAAGGAGTCAATAAAAATGGTGCCTTTGGTTGCAATGCTTGGCTTGTGTTTTTTCCCAGTTACGCCTTTCCATCTTTGGTTATAAATCTGTTTGTTTGTTTCTGGTTATAAAATACAATCTTCCAAATTAAAACCAAGCATGGAATCAACAAACATTTAGGGGAGGGGGGAAAAATATCCAACAACCCAGATTACTGGCAGTGGAATATTTTCACACTCGCTGATTTGGCAGTCTCTGATAAGGAAGTGAAAACTCTGCCAGCTCTAATTAATGGGAACTATTAACAGGAAGGATAACAGGGAATGATGGAGTTGGGAGTCGATTTTGGCAAAAACCAAACCCCTTGGAGACTTTACAAGGCTCTTCATTTAGAGAAGGGAAAGAAAACAACTTTAGGGGATATATTTTCATCCTAGATTATTTCTCCAGGACTCTGTTTGCTTTCCAAACATCTCTTCAAAATCCAGCACTGGAGAGGAAATGTAAGGAAACTAGTGATGTGGTGTTCAGAGACATTGTTGTAATATTCAGGGACAATCTTCAAAATCCTTCTTAATAATGTCATAAAAGAAAAAAAATGAACAAGTAGTACTTGTGTACCTCTCTAAGACATGACACTGAGGTCACTTACCATTTGGTTATCCCATTTGAAAAGGGATTGGAATAGTTCAATCAAGCATTACATTAAGAGAGAGACTTTGATGAATTCCTTCTTTTCTCCATTGTGTTGCAGATATTTTGAGTAAATTTGGGAGACTTTCTTCTTTGTCAGAGTTGACGGCTTAAAGTTCTTGATGTGTCGTGCAGGCTGTTCACATTTATTAGGCCCTTTTAATTCTAGGAAAGGGAAGCCTAAGTTGTAAACAGCCTTTGGTAAATTGGGACCAGTGAAGCCATTCCTTCAAGCAGGACAGTTACCTCAGAACATATGAAGGGGACTCTTCAACATTGGCCACGGGGATAAATACAGCATTAAAAGTGGGAGCTAAAAAAAAACAGTAAGTAGGAAAATAATTAAGAGAGGCATTCATTTGGAATGTCGCACCTGGCATTTTATTTAAACATTTTCCAGTCAAGGAGCATTGGTTTCAGCTTTGTCAGGAAATTCAATAAATTCAATAAAAACAGTAAAAGCAAAAATTAAAAACAAACCTCACCTCCAACTGTTTATAATTTGATTTTGTTTTAGAAGGTAAAATGGAATCTGGATTAAAATGTAGTCCAAGACTGATACGGAACTATTGCTATCATGGTGCTTGTTTAATATGTACTACGTATCAACTTTGTTTTTTATTTTTAATGTGCCTGCATTTAAAATGCATTTTTAAAAAAAAAAAATTTGTTATTCCTAAAACTGTGAAGTTTCTTACAAGTTTTAAAACCTTTTAACGTTGCATGTTTTCACATCAGAAATGCATTAACTGCTTAGGAAAGATTTTCCCTCATCTTTCCCCAAAGTCCTTATTTTTGTTTTCAAATTGTATGCATTATTTACTCTGCAGACTGAGTACTATTGGATATACATATACGTATTGGATACACATATATGTAGATGATTTTTTTAGAAGTAGGGTTTTGACCTATGGACCGTAACGGCTCCCAGGGTACCTCTATGGTCATTGTATAAATCTGTCTACTATTCAGTTTACTTACTTGATATACCGTAACGGCTCCTAGACCTGTTATAGACCATTGTGTTAATCCAGATGCTATGTATGCAGGTACTAAAATGGAAAGAAAAAGAAAGAGATGGAAAATTAAAAAAAAATTTTTTTGCATGAATACAGTTCATTCTTAGAATTCTTTCTTCTTTTCTAATTGGGAAAAAACAGCATTTCCTTTTATGAAATAAATGTAATTTATAATTCTATGTAAATAAATAACTAGGGATTCCAGAATTCTCTATCCTGGGATTCTTGATAATCTTCCACCCACTTACTAACTAGATATGAACTTGCTTACTTGCTGATCCCCAAAAGACCAGCCAACTACTGCCGTTCACTGAAGCCTATGAGATGATCCACATGATTGGTCATAGGTAGGATTTATTCAAAGTCAAATGAATTAAAATTGTGATATCTGATATTTGAACTGAATGAGCACAGCCAAATGTCCAGGAAGAAATGACAGTAAGGTTAAATGTTAGAGTTAGTAAAGTTGTGAGCTCTAAATCCAATGGGGCTACATTTAAAGTGCATATCTTGAGAAAATGACCGGCAAATCCTATGAGCTGTCAGTGAAAGAACTAGCAGTGCTCTGGCCAGACAGAATGATTATGTAAGCATTGAGTATGGTAGGAACTCTAAAACTCAAAGCTGGGAAGTAAATTGTCCAAAGTCTGTTGTCTTCACTTGGTGAGAGGTAGACCAGGGGTGTAAAACCTGATTTCATTGAGAGTCGGATCAGGGTTGTATTTGACCTCAGGGGGTTGGGGTGGGTGTGGCAAGAGGGGGCATAGCCTGCTTTATGTCACTCATGTCAGAGGAGCCTGTGATAGCCCAAGTGCTCTGCAAGTGAAAACAGGCTCCCAAGCTCCGTTTCTGGCTGCAACAGCCTCCTGCAACCCTCTGCCAGCAAAAATGGCGGCCCTCCTGAGCTCCGTTTTCGCTAGCAGAAGGTTGCAAGAGGCTGTTGCAGCTGGAAACGGAGCTCAGGGGTCCATTTTTGCTGGCACAGGCACCGCGAGCCTGTCCCTCACTGTTTCCAGGGTGGTCCTGTGGGCCAGATCTAAGGACTCCATGTGCTGGATCTGGGCCACAGGCCTTGAGTTTGACATTCCTGGGGTAGACCACAGGAGTTAAATTCTGGGGCTAAATATACAGCAGGGTCTCCAAGGTGAGTAAGGAGAAGAGGTTAAATGATAAAAGCAACATCACAGCATTGCAGTACATGCCCTGCCCCTTCTTTCTGTGCATCATAGTGTCACACCAGCGCTCCAAAGGGAGAGAGTATATAAGTTTGATTTTTCTGAAGTGGATAGATTTTCTGTATAGAGGTAAATTCATTATATATTCATTATTCATTATAATAAATAAATGTATTTATTATTTAAGCCCTACCTTTCTGTTCAAAAGCAAACTGAATGGCATGATATCTGTATAGATATCTGTATATTTCCTGAGTTCTGGAAGATT
>JAOYMU010000010.1:35702936-35720107 GCA_025802295.1 Psammodynastes pulverulentus
TACATGAAAATTCAACATATTGTAAGCGATATATTTCTATATTTGTAACCAATAAAACTTTTTCTATATAAGAATTTTGAACAATTCTTCAGATATGAGTGTTCTTTAACTTTCTTTCCCTTAAGCTTTTGCGTAATTAAGAACTTAGGATCCTGATCACAGTGCCGGGAATCTATTGTCTTAGGAAAACTGTTCAGTGCCTATGGAAAAACAAGAAATATATATGTCATAAAAATAAATAAATAGTTCTAATAAGGACAGATGCTTTCCATAATGGAAGTTCCAGTGAATTTCCCTGCCATCTCTAGTTTAAAGGATTAGGCTGCAGTTTCAATCATAGAATAAAAGAGCTTCTTTGATTCCTTGCCTTTAAGCCTGATGAAAATATGTGGCAATCCAATGATATGTGGGTCTTCCACAACTCCATATTCTCCTGGCTTTATCAGAAAGCTCTTAGGCAGTTCTTTCCCATATCAAAAACCTGAGCTGTCCATTTCAAAAGCTTCAGTTCAGCCCAAAGCCCCGTGAAGCCAGTCTGTTTGTTTGCTTGAGGCACTGGACTTTCCTAGGTTGAACTTCCCTGCTGAAATCATGGATTTTATTTCCAAGGACTTCAGAAATACAGGAGGGGGGGGATCAGTAGCGAGATTGGGGTTGAATAGCTGCCAGTCACCTTGTGTTCTTTTATTCCTCTGTTAGCCATTGCCACCCTTTGCCCAAGCAGAAAGTGACAGCAACTGCCTGAAATGCCTCTGCCCTGGAGAGAGAAGAGCAAACCTTTTCACAATTTTCATGGGCCAAATAGTTGTATCTTCGGTGCAATATGCTCGTCATCTCTATCTTCTTGACTCCCAGCCTCTGTGAAACATGGTGCAGAAGAGAAGGTTGGCTTTGCAGATCTGCCTGTCAAAAAGCTAAAATAATAAACAAACAAACAAACAAACCAATAAATAAATAAATAAACAAGGCACCTGTGGTGCTGGAAGATGCTGATGTTGAAATTCTCCTCCTCGATTAAAATTTTTCAAAGGGAAAGATAGAGGAATCCAGGAAACCGAGACCTGCTGAGAACAGCACACCTTTGGGTTCTTAGGTTTCAAGTTTCAAATGGTTTTATTGTATTGCTCTGTTGCCCAAATGGATGTGGCTGGCGGCAATCACAGCCATATAAGTTAATGGCACCTGTGAAAGATAGATAAGAAACTCCTACTGTGTGCACATATGTGTACTTTGTAAGTGGATACACAAAATAGCTTCTGGGAGCAGGTTGGTCTTTTTAACGGTTTAGTTTTATTTAAAAAATAATTGTGCACAGAAGCAGTATTTATTCATCTATTCTAATTAAGAGGAGGGGGGGAGAGGGATTTTTAATTTGCTCCTTAAGCACTTTAAAAAAATATCAGGAGGTGTTTATCTTTATGATTGTCTCTTAAACTGACCAAAGCTATGTTTAAGGTTGGTGTTCCAAATAGCATACAGAGGGCATAACTACAAGCTCTTAGCTTGGAAAACACTTTCTTAAAAGGCTTTTAGGCTCTGTTACAGATTTACCATTGCTTAAGTCGGTATAGCATGTTCACTAAATGAATGAATTGTAAATGCTGAATACTGAATTCAAGATCTTATTTTCTCAGGTGCATCATCTGAGTTGAGAAAAGCTGTTGATCTACTTACGGGTTCTTCTAAAGGACTGAAAACAGATGATGATGATGATGATGGTGATGATGATGATGATGATGATACCATTTAGGTTCTCAGGGCCTCACTTCTATGCAAACTGGAATTTAGAGTTCTTAATGCTGCACAGCATGAAGAACTGTAAACTCTTCTTTAGCTGTTTACACAGAGAGAGAGTGGGGGAGAGGGAGAGAGATCTAGTTGGCATAGGGATCCAAGATAAAGCATTCCTAATAAATGTCATGGAACCTGTGCTTGAATAGATGTAGGTGTAAAGTAAAAATAAAAGTGTTTCCTGTCCAATCATGTCCAACTCTAACTGGTGTTGTTCATCTCTGTTTATGTCAGATCTGCCCCAGCTAGGTCCCTAGGAAAGAAAGACCCACAACTCCATTTATTTGAAGTGGTAGGTTCTTTTACTAAGGATTAGTGGTTGCAGAGAAAGTAAGGCTAGATCTGAATATTTCCATGCAGAGGTTACAGCTTTCCCCTTTGTTTGGGATGTTTTGGGAACTGCTTTGATGTCAGGCATGGCTCGAAGAGGTTTCACATTCTTTCCCAGGTCAACTGTTCTTGGATGGCTGGATAATTCTGGTTTGACACCTCTGGTTCCCCTCAGTGTCCTTCTCTCCCCCTGCTCTTCCATTTGTGGCAGGATGCCAGCAAAGCACAGTGAAGCAACTGAAGATGGCAGAGCTGACAGTTTCTTAGCCAAGGGAACCAGCATTGTATAAAGACATTTCCAGTCATGTGATCAGCAAGACTGTAGGCCGATGTGCAATGAACACTGTTACCTTCCCACCAAAGTGGTACCTATTTATCTACTTGCATTTGCATGCTTTCAAACTCTTAGATTGGCAGGAGCTGGGGCAGGAACGGAAGCTGACCCTGTCATGCAGTGCTCAGGTCTCAAAACTGGGCTGTCAGCTTTCCAGCTTACAGTTTTCCAGCTGACAAGCTCAGCTACTTAACCACTGAGCCATCACCCCCCCCCCAACGCCCCAGGTATAGATAAATATAAAACCATGATTCCATTTTCTTGTACTTTAACAGTTCTACTACAATTCCACTAAATTCCTTTGATTTAAAACTTTAGTATTCTTGATGTGATTTCTTTCGATTCTGATGGTGACCAAAAAGACACAGGCGGACTTTAGTTCAAATTGGAACCAGGCTTAGTGAAACTTAGAACACAAATTCAAACATTATACTAAAGCATGGCTTTTTAACTATGGTTTATTAAGTAATCCCATTTGATTTACTTAACTTATTAAGACAAACCATGCTTTAGTGGTCTGTGGCTAGCTTCACACATGAGAATAAATTAAACTGAAATCAAACTAATTGCATCAGATCAGTTATTTTGATGGATTTGTATTCTAAATATGAGGTAGCTTGCATCTAATCCACACAGTGCCTATTTCTCCTGATTATTTATACTTGATGCTTTGTTATTCAGCGTTTGCAGATGTTTTTACTTTTATAATTTCATTTGTACACCTTAAATTCATATTAAACATACAATATTTCTTCTCATGCTGGGCATAATTTAGTTATCTAGCTGATTTTATCTTGACCAAATTGAACATTACAGTTTTGGGTTGTTTTGAAAAAGCAATTCTGCATTTTGGATCTTTAGTGACAAAAGTAAGAATAAGAATCATGGCCCAATTATGCTGCAGCAGCAATTACTCTAAAAATGGAATAAAATCATATAAAATCAACCAAACATGGTGATGAACCAGCAGAAAATTATTTGAAAGCACAGTAGAACTAAAAGTGCCTCTTAATTCAGACCTAAAAGAATACAATTTAAAAGTACATTTAAAGTCCATTTAATTTAAAGCAATTATAAACAGCAGAACTAAAATAGCAGTTAATAAGTCTTCACTGGATCTAAATAAAGAACCACTGTTGCTTCAGTCTTAGAAAATAGAGGCAACGTTTTCATCTCTTTCTCAAGAGGAATTCAACAGATTTAAAATATATATCTTAGTTTACCAGAAATCAGTTAATCAATGGATAAAATATTTTAAAAACGAAAAGAATAAAGTATGACCTTAATGAAGTAAAAAAAAAAAAATCATAGAAATCTATGTAAAGTTGTCTTTCATAAATACCAGACAGAAATGTATACATATTTGCAATACAATTAATTCAACTTGCTGTCTAGGATATTCCATATATTAAAATGCTTGTTTTATGCTCATCATGATTATGTGTTTATTTCTATTCTATTTTTATTTTAAGCAAACGTAACTTACATTTACTAAATATGGACAAGTTCTTATAATTTGCAATCAAAGTAAGAATTATAATGATAACCTATTTAATGAATTAATGAAAAGTCAGGAGTATTAATGCTAGTTTGATAGAGTGAGCCTATTTATTTGTAATAATAGTTCATTATTAAATGCTTGAATCATATTCTCTTAGAAATGTGTCAATTACATTTTGATTTTTGTATTCATATATGACCTTGAAAATATTCTTTTTTTTCCTCTCTGGCATTTATTTTGAATTGATTTTACTATAGCATTAAGAGAAGAAATATTTGAAAGATAGCTCTGAACAAATGTATATGTAATTAGATTTCCTTTTTAAATCAGAAAATTTAAGATGAATTAAATTGCAACAGAGCGGTTGCAATAATGCCACAAAATATTAATTAGATGATGTCTTTGATGAATTAATACAATTACTTTTCATTCTCTTGCTTTGTTATGTATCTGTTAAAAAACATGTAATCCATGAATGTCTAATGCAAACATTTCAAACGCTATTCTCAGGTATGATACAATCCATCTTAGCAATTGATTGCAGATCATCCCTCTGTCCCCCTCCTCCTTCTTTTGGCTTTTCTAGCAGGCAGTTGCTAAGCTATGTACTCTAGTCTCTTCCTTTGAGAGCCAAGATCTGATGTCATTCATTTGATTATTTAAACAGTATTGTTAGTTCTTTTCACTCTTCTAGTGTGAGCTGTTCACACTGAGTATTTTCCCAAGAGCCTTGTAATTTGAATGGAGGCAGCTTGAAATAGAGACACTGTCCTTAGTGCTGATTTGACTTACAGTAGGCTCAACCTGGCTTCCCCCCACCCCACCCCAGTGTGAATCTTTATACAAAACTTAAATGTGATCAAAATTGGAGCTTATATGAAGGATAGAAACTTTTGTTTCCAAAGTTCTACTTCTTTAAAAGTTTAAAAGTTCTTTGAACCGTTTGTGATCTATCAAGCAATCCAAATATTGCACATTCTGTGATTTGTGGTTTTTCTTAAATAACATAGTAAATATTTAATTTAAAAAATTAAAACCAATATACAGATTGTGTTGGATGTCTAGACTGGCATGATTGTCTTTCAGCTTAATTTACTCTTCCTGAATCAACTTCTGAAAAAAACGTTAAGTGTGAATTATGTGATTCATTAATTTGAACTCCAGCCATTTATGCTGTTAAAAGTAGTGGAACAGTATTTCAGAAAATCTCTTTCAGGATTAGGAGTAAATGTAATTCTTTAGACAAGAAGAGATTTTCTGCATTTTTTCATAAGATTCCTTTATTCCAAAAGTAAAAAAACACATCATATTCTAAAATAAAAGGGATGATTCATCTTGATGTTAGTTCTTGATTATTGAAAGTGATTGAACTCTTCTTTAAAACATCAGCTTCTTTGCTCTTCTTGATATTTTTATTTCCCTTTCATATAGATGTTTGTAAGTTCTTGACACTTCAAACAGTAGAACACCCTCCTCTATTCTTTTGCTTTACAATACACACTAGGAGAGAGGGCTCTTCAGGCACCCCTGTTTTTTCTTCTTTTCTCCTTTTCTCTCTCTCTCTCTCTTTGCATTTTCCTCCTCTTGATCTATATGATACTGTAGCTGATCAGATTTAAAACACTACAGTATTTAGGATCCCTGGAGTGCCATTTTATGTATTAGGACCAAGAATATGCCCCAGGCAAATAACCACCTGAATTTCTTTTAATTACACAATATAGCTGCATTTACTTCAGGTTCTTTTTGACTAAAGCTATAAGGCAATTGTAACCATGGATGATGGGATTAAGTGCCTCTTGAAGTGACTTTAGCTCCTTGCGTGAACAAAAGGAATGAAGAGAACACTTAGCCCCTTTATGAGTAAGAAGCTTTTTTTCCCCTCCACCAGGGTACAAAAGAAATACAATTAACAAACATTATCCCCAGAAGTAAATTGAAATGTGCATGGGAACAAATGTATATGCAATTAGACATATATGATCTGGGCTATTTTAACCATTCATTATTGCTAATGCAGTGAAAAACAACCGAATGATGTAAAATGTTACATCAATAACTGGGATTGGAAGAAAAATCCACATGTTTTGCAGCTGTATCAATGAATGAGGAAAAGTAAATTTGGATTTTTATTTTATTCATTCATTTGGAGAGCCAGTGGTATTTGTTCAAGCTCCAGTTGTTTATGGAGAATGTCATTCTTTTCACAAGAGAGAATATTTAATGGGATTTTGTCATTTCAAAATCATACCATCTGTATGGTATGTAAAATCTGTCAAGCAAGAGGGAAGGGTGGCACTAACATCAAGGGTACGCATTATTCAAAATCAGCAAATGTGCTTAATTTGAACTATTGCCACAGGTTGTAAAAGTCATTCTGGAGAACATTTAGTATATTAGAATGCTGTCCTCTTTGACATTAATGTAGTCCTCATAGATGCAACTCTTATCAATAATTGAATGACAGGAAGCAGCTCAGATAGCAGAAAAGATGGCAGAAAAATAATAAAAGCTCTATGAGATAGTAGTTAGAGTTAGTCTCACATTTACAGAAAAAAAAATCCTTTGCTGTATCTTGCAACTAGGGACTAGGTTACTTAAACAGAACTAAATAATTATTTCAACCTAAATTTAAATCCAATCTTTCAACCTAATTGGCTTCCTGAAAAGCACTTCTGCTTTCTACTGCTGTCTCTTCATGTGTAAGTGGGATCACCTTTAGTGAAACCTACAAGCCCTGGAAAAGACCTAGCTGTTTTAATAATCTGAAGATAGGGGCTTTTGTTCAAGGACATGCACATTTAAACAGCCAGAAGCAGCTTATGAAGAGTCTGTAGAAACCCAGGGGAAAAAATCATGATTTTTAATTGATTGAAGAGAGATGAATCTTAACCATCTTTCGTTTGAAGGATTTTCACAGCTTTAATCTGGAAATATTTGCTATCAAATCCTGTCCCACTTCAACTGTTCTCCCACTTGTGTGACCAAAATATAGAGAGAATATTTATCCTGAAGAGTGGGAGGAAGGGGGGGCAGCATTTATTGCAGAAATGGGATCTGGAGGGAGAAATTTAAGCAATCTCATGATCCATTCTGCTATAATCAAATTCATAGCCCTCAAAATAATCCAATTAAGTAAACAAACACAAATATATACATTTAAATAACATCCCTTTAATTAAGTTTAACTCCTGATTCCTTTATTAATGTGTCCATGTAGTTTTCTTGGCCATAATAATATAATTTTTTTAAAAGGTTTGCTTTTGTCTTCTTCTAAGATTGTTTTCAACTTTTGAATCTAGACTACAGCTCTTCTATTTTCTGAGGTCACCTATCCATGTACTAACCCAATCCCATTTAGCCTTTCAAGAGCAGCCAAGATCAACTAGGAAGTTGGACTTTTGGTGAAAATAGAGCAGACAACCACAGCAAAGATCAAGATATTGGTAAATAGATCAGTTCCTTGGAACCTCTCTGGATATGGAGAAGATGGGAAATCACCCACATGTGTTCCAGGGCAGGGTTTTCTTTTAAAAAAATCACTTTCAGCGAGTGCTTGGAAATGGAAGAATTAAAGAGAATTCAAATCCTACAACATTGGATTAAATTAAAAATTAACTGCATTTTTTTTCAATGTTCTGGCAATCCCTTTTTGCTGACACCAGAATTGTAAAGCTGATATTTTATAGATTTGATTTGCTAATAGATTATGGATAGACTATGGAATGAAGAGGTATCCATTTAACCTCATAGGAAATGAAGACTTACTAAATTTATTCATTTTTTATTAAATTTATATTCCAAGGTCATTCTTGGATAGTTTATACTTCTTGTGCTGAAGGTTGGAAATCACTTCTTTATATATTTCTTTTCTTTTTAATTATGTTCTCTCCTTTTCTTCTTTTTCCCTTTTTTTTTAACTTTTTATTCTTTCTTTCCATTATCTTCTCTTTTCTAACTTTAGTTTGCATTAATTTTTACTACTGCAATTAAAATTCCTAATAAAAATATATTTTAAAATATAGAAATCTAGGGAGTGTTAGCAGTTCTCCCCATATAATTATTTTTTCACCTCTAGGAATTAGCTCTGATCAACCTATTGTCCAAATTGCATGCTATAATGTTCCAAGCCAGTGTTACCACGGATCTTTTTATTTTCATTTTTTTCCCAATTACATCAGACATTTTGGCTGTAGATTGAAGAAGGGTAAAGTATGAAGTAACTTGAAATCGCTCAGCAGGAGGGACATCTGTTTTATAGCTTTAGAAGGAAGACGGGCAACTTCCCAGAGCAAAAGATATGTAGGTACTATGTCTGGAACTGAGAACAGGATGCTTTCGAAGGCATGGCCAAGAAGGAGTTCTCTGGTGGGAATTTCAGAGATACCTGCTTGACTGTTGAAGGAATAAAACACTCAACTGACCAAGCCTTGTGTTTCATTCTTGTAAAATTTTACCAGTCTTATGAAATGTTCTTTGAAAAGTGGATTTTGGATATTTAAATTTAAGCTTTATCACTAAATAAAGCAAGCACTTTAGTCATTTAAGAAGAAAGAAAGTTGCTTAATACTGGTAGCCAACTAACCTCCAATCCCAGTGCATTTTTTAACCCCACTTTTTTTTTCTTCTGCTGTTAAACACCCTTCCACCGTGTCAATGTCTGCTTTCCAAAGGATTGTTTTGAGCTCTATTTTTTATTCTGAATAATTGTTGGCCTTTGGTATTATTATGAACTGCTTTGGGATTCTGTGGGGTGATATATTCCATACAAATCAATAACTGAAAAACTCTTTTTTACAGGACCACTTTTCTCCTACCTGTAGCTTGTCCCAGGGTTCATTATCATGTGACACCGTCTTGCAGCTACATACCCCGGAGAGCCGTGCTCTACGTGCCTGCAGATGATGTAAGAAAAATAAAGAAGATCCCAACTCTCAACGTTGATTGTGCAGTGCTAGATTGTGAAGATGGTGTTGCTCTAAATAGAAAGGTAATTAACATGTTATCTGTTGAGTTTGATGAAATCACCATGAGGTATAATATGATGTAATAAAACCATGCATTGAAGCCAAGCTGGGATCCTTATACTATGTACGTTTCTTCTCCCAATCTCTTCTGCAAAGGAAGGATGAAAGTATCACAGCAGTTCAGCACAAATTTCACATAGCAGCCAGATAGTATTTTTCCTCTCCTCCTGTATAAAACGGAGGTGATATTCAGTAGGTTCTGACCAGTTCTGGAGAACCAATAGCGGAAATTTTGAGTAGTTTGGAGAATCGGTGGTAACCTTCCCCCTGGAGTGGGGTGGGAATGGAGATTTTATAGTATCCTTCCCCTGCCACGCCCACCAAGCCACACCACGCCCACCAAGCCACACCCACAGAACTGGTAGTAAAAAAATATTAATCCCCCACTGGGGGAAAGGATGGCTTTGTGCATGCTACCTAGCTCCTGCACATACACAAATGAAACTTTATACTCTTGCCGGCCGCTTGCACAGACCGGTTCCCAACAGACCATGGACTGATACTACCAGGCTATGGCCCGGGGATTGGGGACCCTTGTCATAGCCCCATTCCTATAGTCCCAAGCATACTACTCTAAATGTGGCCTTCAGTCAAAAAAACTCTGTTTTGCTCCCACAGTGGATAATACTAAGCGAGAAGAACCAATTGTCTGATCTGATGTACAGCAACTACAGATGTTTCTTTTGGCTTGATGTGACAGGCATATTTCAGATGCATTTCTCCCCCCCCCCCCCATTTTCTTAAAGCGAAACAAGAATTATGCAATTAGGTACCAACATGATTGAACATGATGCCTGCATATCATGCAGGCAAATAGGTTTATTTCTGTATTGTTCAGCAATGGTATAGTGACATGAAATGTTCGTTCTGCCATGCAGTTAGTTCTCATCAGAATAATCAGGAGTTTTCAAACTACCTTTTTGTGCAACTTCAGACCTCAAGATCTTAGGTATAGCTGTCAAATGTCCGAGGTCCTTGCCAGTGAAAAGTAATTATTAATTTCAGGCAAGATAAGAACTATTAAATGCATGCAAGGTAATCCTCCTGCCTGTAATTAATTAATTAATTAATTCCATGTAATGCCAAATAATACAGCCTGTGGGGAGCTGCAAAACAAAACATGAGGGTGCTAAACTTCTGTCTTTATTGCCCCCATGATATTAATGTAGGGGATTCAATGGGATTCAAATTTGATTCAAGTGGAATGAAATTTAGTTTAGAGGTAAGCATAGCCTCCAGCAGGTCATTCTAAGATGGCAGACCTTACCCAGAAATGATGCCAGAGCCATTGTCTTCTGCGGTACAGGATCTGCTCCACAATCCTTGAATATCAGCTTGCCCATTTGAGTTTTTCTTTGGAATTGGGGATCTGAAACATCTCGTGTCAATAGATGGGAGCAAATCATGATGAAAGATAGAGCTACATTGGGTGCTTCTTTGGATGCAAGTTGCCCCGAGCTATCAGATGATCTGCAAACTGTTTTATTGACATTGCCTTAATTAAAATCAAGTCAGCTACTTTTGGAAATAATGACATAAAATGTTTATGTACTTTCATGAAGGATTGGGGCACATACCTAATACATAGGTACACAATACACTTTTGTGAATCCTTTGGTCATGTTTTAAGCAGGGTCTCTGTTCCCAGTTGAAGATGTCCATACATCACCCTTTTGGGAGATGAAGTCCACATATCTTCAGGTGACCAAGATTGGGGATCTTTGTTGTAGTGCCTAGGAACTGGCCCTGTTGGAGCATATGTATTTATTGATTACAGGACCAGTAGCTAAAGCTGCATTGGGTTTTGCAAATCTTTGGCTACACTTATCAAAATCATTTTCTTGTGTTATCTGATGATTTATCACAAAGCCAAATGCTTGGGTTTGGGTTGTTGTTGTTTTTTGTCAATCTATCAGGTATTTTTTTTAACTTATTGTAAGAATTTCAGCAAGGAGAGAGAATGATGGATTTATACAAGACTTCTGTTGTATTTGTTTTCTCTTTGTTGTAATGTCTAAGGAAAATATAATTCATGATTAATCATATGTATGCCCATGGTAGAATCTCAGTTCTCCAAATGATACAGAACACTGCAAAGAAGGTACTATTTTCTTAGGCATCTTACCATTATTCAAAGATTCTGTAGCCTGGGGAAAAGTCTTCAGTCAGATTTGACAGATCCAAGCGTCAATCTGTTAAAGCAGAAACAAGGTGATCTGTACCATCTCTGCATGGCATCTCTTATCCCAGAAGACAGCTGGAGTATACAGGTTTTCATAAAGACTAGTATTTCTACTGCATTATTAATCTATGTGTGGCTATAGACATCCTGCCACTTCTGAATGGCAATGCTAGCAATAAATGTGACAATTTATGAAGTTTCCAAGATCAGAATTTTATTCTTAATTAATTCCAGAATAATCGACTTAATTCTAGGGTGTTTTTTTTTTAAGGGAGAAAGTTACAGATTTTTTTTCAATATGACCTTCTTAGAAGGATTGAAAATCCATTGTTGGGGATTCAGTCAAAAAGATTACTATGCCTAAGTACATTTAACAAGCCATTCTTGTGGACAACTAGCTCTTTAAATGCTTTCTTCTGTTATTGTGTATTAGAGCCACGTTAGACTTTTTTATTGAAACAAAAGCGTAGAAAACTCATGATGACACAAGCAACACAACCACTTGTCACATATTATATCTGAGCCAGGAGAAACATCTTTTCTGTTTAGTCTCTGCCTTTCGGAAAGCCTGAGGAATGGCTGTCAGTCAGTTCAGATTACAGTTGGGGAAGCTGTGTCCATACTACTTTCTGAACAACATGTTCAGCATTCGTCACAATTGGCCATGTTGGCTGCAGCTACCGAGAATTATTCATTAGAAGGTCACAGATTCCTGCTTCCATGGGGGCAACGTCGTGTCAACAGACCAATGGCTTGACTTGATGCAAGTCTCTGTATGTTGATGACCATAGCCATAGGCTTTTGATCATTCGGGGGTATATGGTGTGATATGGTCTTCCCCAGGCTGAATAATTGTCAAGCACCAATACAGGATTCATGGACAGCAGCTGGCTTCCAAATTGGCCATCTTGCTAGACCAACATGTCCATGTTCTTTAAGCCCCAAAGAGATGGAAAGAGGCTTACATTGTTGATCATACTGAAGTTACATTAGCAGAAAATAAAGATTAAACTGTGCCCTTAAATTTAAGTTTCTTTTAAGGAGTTGATGAATGCCCCTATAGTAAATGTCTCTAGGCATCTTGCACAAGTTTAGGAAGCTGAGAGATGGAGAGAGAATATTGGGTCTGAAGCATCAGGGTTGGTACATCATTGCAATGTGACATAATCTCTGCTTTTTACACACACACACACACACACACACACACACACACACACCCCAAAGAGAAAGAGATTATATTATGATGTCACAACCATTACGAGCCGTGGTGGCGCAATGGTTAGAATGCAGTACCATAAGCTATTTCTGCTGACTGCTGGCTGCCAGCAAATTGGCAGTTCAAATCTCACCAGGCTCAAGGTTGACTCAGCCTCCCATCCTTCTGAGGTCGGTAAAATGTGGACCTAGAATGTTGGGGGGCAATGTGCTGACTCTGTAAAACTGCTTAGAGAGGGCTGTAAAAGTATTGTGAGGCGGTATATAAGTCTAAGTGCTATTGCTATTGCTATTGCTATTTTGCCAGATTTGACTTACGCTGTACATCCTGTGGTTTCAATGTAGAACCTCTAATTTCTCTGGGGCAGCATTCCCAAAATATTATTTTGGGAGTAGTCTGCCACCTTCAATTCTTTTCAAAGGCTTCACAGTAACACCTCATTGGCAACAATGAGGAAAAAAACCAGTTCTTATTAAAGACAAATAATACAGAACAGTTTCGGGAGGAACTCTGGCTGTTGTAAATATTTACTTATTTATTTTTTAGGGTTCTTTCGTCTTTTTATGGTTATGCTGCGCTGACCCTTTCTCCCAGATACTATGCAGACAAATGATTGCCTGCTTTCCTGTTGTATGTTCACTGTGACCAGGAATGAATCCTGCTTACTCTCTCTATATATGTCTTTACCTACTTGTAATCTGGTGCTGAGGAGCAGAGATGTGTGTACTTCCTTGGGGAAATGCCCACACCCTCATTTAAATAGAAGATCACTTGGTAGCTACATGACAAAAAGCATGAGACATAGAGTTCCTAGTTTTCATTCTTTCTCTGTTGTAAACTCACCAATAGAGATAACCATCACTGAATTCAATAAGACTTCCTTTTAGTATATATAGAAGATTAAAACTTTAATAACTACAGGTTTGGGTGTTGACATTTCAAGCCTTGAACTAAACAACAAGGCTTGAAGTATCATGGGTTAATGTATTGTTAAGCCTGTTCTTCCTGCTCTTGCCTTATTTTATAATTTTTAACAATGGTACTGGGTATCATTGCATCCTTTATTGTGGCAGAAATTGTTCTTTTTGAGACCTTAGAGCATTTATTGATTACACAGTTACTACTATTAAACCATCTTTCTAAGCAGTCCCCATGTTTCCAGTGTCTTTCTTCTCCACTTGGAACTGAACCCAGAAGGATATTTCTTTCAACACTCTCATGTAGGTAAGATAATCTCATGACTTGTTGTAGCCCACTTGTAAGACTCATTGGGTCCCCTTGGAACCCAACTAACCCTGCAGGAGGTTCAGGGCGTGAACAGGAAGGCCCCTCCAAAGGACAAAAATAGGCACCTTCACAGATCAGAAGTTATGTTTTCTATCAGGGCTCAGCAAGAAAAAGAGGGATCACAGCTTACTAGTAAGAAATGCACTTTGCAAACATTGGCCCTCAATTTCAGTCCATGATCTCTGGATAGCAGCAAAGAACATTTTAGTCTGAGACTGAGTAGCAGAGCCAATTAAACAGGTAGAACTGATTTTTTTTTTTTGCATTGTGTTTTTAATTATTTTTCATTGATTTTATGATTGCTGCCCAAGTTTGAGATGGGCAGCCATAAAAATGAAATAAATAAAACAAACTGAGTCAAAGGCTATAGTTTTTTAAGGGGAAGAGGGAATTAGCCAGTCAATATTTGCATACCTGCAGATACATCTTTGGTTATCTTTACTACTAAAATCTTATCCTTCTTTTCTTCCAAAAACTCATGCTTATTCCCAAGATAACATGCCTTGCATTAGGACAACAGAGGTAAGCAACATTTTCTCGTTGTAATTTTGAGTCTGATATGATTTGAGAAATTAAAATGAAAACTTGCAGTTACAAGTTGTTGTTTTTAAATGCCAACAACAAAGCTGGCAAACAATTATTTTCTCTTTTTTTCCCCAACATACCAGAACTATGGTAGTAGTAATGGAGCATGTCACAAAGCAGTGGAGAAGAAGCATTAGTTTTGTCATACCTGAAACAATACATTAGTGGAATTTTCAGCAAAGCTAATTAAGTTAGAGATTTAAATTATGGTCTCTTCTTTTCAAATTGTTTTAATACTATATGCTGTTCAAGTTATTTTGGCACTTGAAGCAGAAAATGAAGAAGCGTTTTGATTTTAAGTTCCTCACCTCCATCTCTCAGAAGTAAAATCGTAAAGCCAAAGTCATAACAGATTGGGACCGCCTGTAAATCTCATAAATATTTGTTATTTGTTTAATTTTTGAAGCAGCTGCTCCACACTGCTTAATGGCAGAGCCATGGATGCAGACAAAGAGACTGTCTGAAAGAAGGAAATGTTTTCTGTTTCTGCGACTTCATGATCTTGTCCTTCCTTTTAAAGCAAAGTAACCTACTTCAGCAGAAGCAAACACATAATATATTCAAAGCCTCTGTTTTGAACAATAGTAATACATTTGCTCTCTGAAAGTAAGAAAAAGCCATTTATTTTAAAAATATTTTGTTTTTGCAAAGCTTCATTCATTTTATAAAATATTTTATTTTAGCAATTCATTTTAGATTATATTTATATTTTAGCCATTCATTTTATAAAATATTTTATTTTAGCAAGGCCTATCATTTCTCTGTGTTAGAGCAGACAAAGTCACTGCTGTCTACTTGGTTATATAGTCTTGTGGTGGGTACTTGGGCATTGCAGTGATTTAGTACTTCAAAACAACAGAGCAGAGAGTAATACAAGGTTATTGTATGTAATGCTGTAGTGCTTTCTATGATTTCTCAAGACATGCAAGTTTTGGAATAAGGTGAAGATATACAAGAAAGAGATTCTATTTGGAATTTAGGGCATGTAGTAAACTGGATCTCTTAGTTAATTGCATCATGGATGTTGGGGGGGTAATTTCCATGAGTTCACAAACCTACACGGTTAAATTAAAATCATGTGAAGTATTAGTATCACTTTATAAATCCTTAGTAAGACCACACCTGGAATACTGGATCCAGTTTGGGTCGCCACATTACAAAAAAGATGTCAAGACTTTGGAAAAAGTGCAAAGAAGAGCAATTAAGATTATTAGAGACCTGGAGACAAAAACATATGAAGAATGGTTTCAGGAATTGGGTATAGCTAGTCTAGAGGAAAAAATACTAGGGGTGACATGATTTGTATTTGATGGGCCGCCACAAAGAATAGGGGGTCAACTTATTTTCCAAATTGATAAAAAACTAATCAAGGAGAGAAGCAACCTGGAATTAAGGAGAATTTTCCTAATGGTGAGAACAATCACCCAGTGGAACAGCTTGCCTTCATCACTGGAGGTTTTTAAGAAAAGACTGGACTGCCACCTGTCTGAAATGGTATAGGGTCTTCTGCTTGAGTAGGGGGTTGGACTAGAAGACCTCCAAGGTCCCATCCAGCTCTATTGATTGACCATGTTATGTATGATATGTATGATATGTAGCATTGACATCCTGTTCAACCAACATACGTATAAACCTATTGCCAGAGCACCTGACAAAGCCAGGGATGTGGGGACCGAGCCCATTTTTCTTGTTTGGCCATATTGTCTGTTCAGGCTGAACAGCTGAGACTGCAGCCCTCCAGTTTTCATCTTTTTACACATCAGCCCACTCTATTCCTTTCTGCAAGTTTGTTACTTTTAATTTATTAAATACAAATTTAATGGAGATCAAAGTATACATTTCTCTCAACGCAGCAAAGCGTGTTGCAGAATTTATTAGGAGAAGTACAAAATCTGTCAGTGGCCCAACCCTGCCTGCTTCACAGGTTACTCCAGAAGTGGGGCTCAGGACTTATTCTTTTATAAGAATGCCCAAGGATAGGGCTCCTCAACACGCCTAGAATCCACTAATACTTTTTTCACGTTTGTGAAGGAAATGTTTTGATGAGCTGCAACTCTAAATATGTGAAGGCGGCCAGCCATTGCTTTTGTCCAAGTATTAAGTGGGGAAATTACAGCCTAACTCTCTTCCTGTTTATTGTAAACAAAATGGCCAGCCTAGCAATGGAGTCTGATTAGTCCTTTGCACCTTTTGTAAAAGGATCAAGAGAACCCTACTGTTTTCGGCGTTTGACTCCAATTTGCATCTTTAAAGAGGCTTGACTGCATTAGGATCCAGATTTCAATTTCTTGAATGCTGGACATAGTTGGTATAATGCATCATACAATTAACCAAGATCCCCATTGTAATACACTTCTTTTAATGCAAGCGCATATTCATGCTATTTTTGTGATGCCACTTTGAAAAAGAATAGACCTCCAAGATGTTTTCTGGTTTTTTGGAGGGAATATATCTGTGCCAGGAGAAAGCATTTTGAAAAGAGAGTGGGGTGGGATGGGTAGATGGGTGCTTCTTTCTGAAAAACTATAAAAGTCGCGAATCAGTTTCAGAGTACTGGAAAACTTCCTAAAATAAAATACTGTGTGTGTAGCTAGATCCATGTAGTATATATTCATGTTCATTTCTATCCTAAATTATGTTTATATACATTTATAAGGTAAAAATGATAAAGTGTGGTTCTGCACAGCATGAACCTTAGTATTTACCATGTGCCAGGACTACATACAGTCTTTGCAGTCATACTTGGTTTAGCATAAATTGATCCCATCCTGAAAGTTTGCAGGGAAGAAAGATTTCCCTTTCTCAATTTGATGTGGCTTTTATTGATCCTAGGCAGAATGGAGATGATGTGTACCAGAAATAACAAGACACGTTGGTTGTTCAAATTGACTTTGTTTGACTTGGGGGGGGGGGGAGAA
>JAOYMU010000010.1:35726264-35737473 GCA_025802295.1 Psammodynastes pulverulentus
AGACAGAGGAGGCAAAAATAAGCCCAGAAATGTGGACCTTACTATAAGCCAAATGAATGATGTGGACAGCCATGCTAAGCTTGTGTGCAAATCCTTCAGTGATACAAGATTTCCATTCTTTATCTCCAAAATGTTTACATCAATGACTCTTGAAGGCACCTTCCTTGTCTCCCCTCCCCCTCTCTCTTTTCTGCCCTTGCTATTCATGCTGTGCTTTGAGGTGGCAATATAAAGGAGGACTCATTTGTTTGTACGGCTTGGCTTTATCTATTAATTTTCAGGAGGGAGAATTCTACTTTAATCAGAACCGATAATTTTCTCTTGGCAAGTAAAAACTGTTAATAGTTAGAAAGTTATGTTTTTAGTGAAGATGGTTAGTCAAGCACGCCTCTTCCTGCCAAAATCATCCCGTCCAATTATCAGCAATCTCCCCTGCTTCGCACTCCCTCGGCATGAGTTTTTTCTCAGAGAACCAGAGTCACTGCTGGCTGTTTTGTTCAGCGATTCTGTCAAAAAATATTTTCTGCATCTCTAATTTCATTAAGATACGCTTGACTGAAATAATCAAACTCACTAGGAGAGGAAGATTTATTTCGAACTTTCTTTGGGCTCATATTGTAAGCGGTTGAACAACCCGAAAGAAAAGCATCTGAGAATTATGTCATTCTGGTTATTATGAGTATGCAAGAAACGAAGGGAAAGCTTCTTACTTATTGCGGAATATAATTGGTTAGCAGATGAATGTTGGTGAATGTCAGGGTGTTAGAATTTGGCTTGTTCGCTTTGACTAGGGTTTTATGGCTGCCAACTTCCAGGCTCCTAGGGTTTCTCACAGATGAAGAAAGAGAAAGAGACTTCAGGTTGTTGGAAACATGAAGAGTTTGAATTCAAAGTCAGCTGGTCTGGATAATGAAAGACATGTATCTCATCCAAACTTTTCACAAGAATTTGCTTTATAGATTATACCATTTTTTTTGCCCAGCCAAGGATTCATGGAAGCTAAATACAGATTATATTAGCATAAGGTCTTATTGACATACAAAGTATATTACATATGTTCTTCCCATGCTAAATTACTGTGGAGAGTTGCATATAAAACTAGTGTTTAAGGCATTAGACTAGAAACTGAGGGACTCTTGAGTTCTACTCCTGCCTTGGCATGAAAAGCATTTGGGTGACTTTGGGCTAGTCACTTTTTCTCAGCCCAACTCACCTCACAGTATTGTTGTTGTGGAGAAAATAGGAGGAGGAAAGTGTGTTGGATATGTTCATCCCCTTGAGATATTTGTAAAAAAATAAACAAAGGTGGGATACAAATAAATGTATACAATCATACAAAAATAATAAAATAAAATAAGTTGCAGAACATTTTCTTTTTTTCAAAACTGCAGTCTAAACTTGGATTTCAATCCTCAAAAATTTTTGTAAGAGTCAATGTTATCATACCTCTATGTATCCAGCAAACAAGTATGAATTGCCTATAATTAAAAACAAGGTTTTCAACCCAGACTGCGCCTTCTGTGAGTGGAAAGCTACTTCTGCTTATGGAAAGCTGCTTGCAGCCTGGCAAAAGATAGCTGTGAAGGGGAAAAAACACGGAATAAAATTCATGTTTTTCTAATTGTACAAATCCATACTTAGTTCTTTAGATAGGATGACCTGATTTTTCTATGTGTTTTCTTTAACTGTTCATAATTAAAACTGTGCATATACACACACTCACACACACAGAGCTTTCTCATCAAAGCAGCTCAAAGCACCAGTCCATCAAACTAAGTGCACCAATTTATTACTTGGCCTGGAAATAAATGGCTTATAATGTATTTTCACATCCAGTTAAGACACTTATTGTGGTAATTCCGGATGACCTGAAATCCTCAGGTATTTTTCAGGAGCAGATTCATTACAGCCACATAATTATAGTTATTTAGAGATCTCAGAGAAGGGACAGAGAAAGGTACACATAGATCACATATATACAATGTGTTTGGAAGTGAACATCTTTCATGGATTCTAAATATAGTATCATAAATGAATGCTGCCTCCTTTTTCAGTGTTTATCATTTCCTCTCATCATACCCACATACAAACAGAGAATGTAGTAAGCTAAAAAATACTCTGTAAATCTGTGGCAAATATGCCCAGCACTGGTAGCTGTGTAAAATGTATACAAAAATGTATACTGTATACAATTACATCTCTTTATGAAGAATTGACCACATGTGTGAAAGCAGTTTGAAAGCAAGCAAGATGTGTCATATAAAATTATGAAAGTGCACTCACATGTTTGGTGGTTTGATGGCAAACAAGTAACATCCATGCAAAAACAGAAAGCCCAATAATTTAAAAAGAGCCATGTGTATTCATCCTGCAAGATAGTCCAGACAAAAGGTACCAGCTCCATTTTTACTGTAAGGTTTTATTAACAGAATTTTGCAAGACTTCTCCCTTCCTTTCTTTTTACTCTCCAGAAATCCCTTCTAAACCTTTTCCCACACCCTTTCTCCACACCCCTTCACTTCAGTTGTCCGGTATTTTCACTTCAGTTGTCCGGTTTGTGGTTCTCTCTCCCAAAGCCATTCCCACAGACAGTGGAATTAAATCAAAGGCCCATAGGTTCCAGTATTCTTTGCATAAAGTGGCCTCTTCTATGGTTCAAATCTAAAGCACAAAGGAATCAAAAAACACCTTCCTGTTTCCCAACAAATTGATAGTAACGTATGTGTATAGCTGAGGTAATATGTAGCAAGCAAATCTGGTAGCCATTTCATGATTTCTGAGACCATATCACAGATGATTAAGAGGAATCACTGGTAAAAAAAAATGCTAGATAAGAACTTAGCTTCCTTACATAAGACATACAACAATAAGGAACTTTGAATTCTGTCAAAAAAAGAACTAAGTCAGGTACTACCTTATAACTGAATTATGTAATGCTGATAATTCATCTCCAACCCTGTACATCCCTTGTGCTATATGCAGACTAGCAAGAAATCAACGCTTATTGATTTTGAGTAAAAATATAATCAAAAATATAAATGAAAACAGATAAATGAAAGGATTCACAAGTTTGTGTCTTTTATATTTCTTGAACATTATCAACACAGTAATCTTTGGTTTGATTACTCTAAAGAAAAAAGACATGCTATCTTGGAAGAATAATTTGCCCAGACAGCAGAGGTAATGTATGCAGATGATCATCCAATAATGTAAGAAACAAATTTAGTGGCCTGGTTTTTTGCTGAATTAGAAGGAACTCAGGTAACTTAAGAGGCACACCATTTCTCCAGTCAGGGCAGCTTTGGGTCATAAAAATTACACTAACCCAGGCCAAAGCCTATCATGCAAACATAAAGCATATGCTAATTTCTCTTATGGCTAGTGGGAATAATAGGTTTCTACAATTCTGCAAGTCAGTCCATTTCTGATGAAAGGGAAGTTGAGTACATTTAGTATATAATGCCAAGCATTCTCATTTATTAAGACCCCTTTGCATTTTGACACCCTGTTTTTGTAAGGCAAGTCTAAAATAAGGCAAAACTGTGAATGGGGCTCTGAGAAGATCTCCATATGGGTCTTGCCGTCTCAAATTCCTGCAGAAGTTCCCAATGGCTCTTGGTGGGGAAAACAATAGAGTGACAATGGACAATCAAAGATGGACTTTTTGAAGCTGGGGCTCAAGGATCTTTGCCAAGTCCATCTAGCTTCCAGCCAAGTTGACATACAATTTATCTGTCAGTCCTCTTCAGCCCTGTTCTCAGTCAGCTGGAGGATAATGATGCAAATCCTTTGAATCTTGCCCCAAAGATTGACTCAATGGGTTATGTCTAGATTTCTCACAAGCCCTGCCAACTCAAAGACAAGACTGACCTTAGCAATGGAAATCAAATAGTGGAGTTGCTGCATGACTGAGCAGTATATATATATGAACAGCATGTGATGTTCTAAATATTGTATATGTTTGGTTTTCCTAACATTGGTGGTTTCATCTGCTACTGCTCCTTACCCTTGCCTCTTTCTACCAACAGCATGAGTACACAGGGAGCTCTTTTTGATCGCCCAGAGACCCAGAGGTGGTGGGTTTTGAGGTTTTGGCCATGTCATTCTCATGCTTGCATCACTTTTGGTTGAACACAAACCTCCTACTTTGTTTGAAAAAAAATGTACTACTTGTTATCCGAATTTATAGTTTGAATAAAGCATAAGGACATTTCCATCTTTCAGATTTTACATTTCAGTTCCAATATATTATGATAGAGAATTGGGAGTTTTTCACTGTTGGCTTCTTCTTCAGGCAATGGAGACCAGAAATCCGATGATTAAAGTACCATGCAGACAGATGAAAAAGAATTTAAGACGTCGAAGAAAAGATCACCAGACTGATGAAAACAAAATATAGAATTTCTACAGATCTTTTTATCTGTCTAATTCAGCTGCAATACAAATCTTACAACCTTGATTAAGCTGATAGCAAAGCTGAGCTATGGAATTGTGTCTAGAAATTATCGTTTGGTAGAGGCATCAGCATAAATCCTGTATTGGAAGCAAGTCCCTTCTTGGCAGGATTCTCAAGAGAACAGAAAGAAGACCAAGGGCGAAAAGCCCAAGAGGGATTGTGACACTGGTGAAGGCAACATTAGAAATTATGTTTATTAAGAAAAATGTTGCTTAGAGCAGTGCCTCATTTGCTGCAGACACAAGGCGAGTAGAGAATGGATCTTTTCATTCTGTTTTCAAGGGCACAGAAGTATTCCTCCCACTTGCACTTAGTAAACTAATTCCTAGTAGCCGTAACATAGTTCTATTGTATAATCTAATAGGTAATCTTCTTCCCATAGGTAGTATTCTATTTAATCAAGAAAGCAAGATTATTATTTTTATATGTATAAAACAAGATATAGTCCTCAACCTATGACCATTAGTTCAGTGAACATTCAAAGCTATAAAGCTGAACAAATAATGATTATGACTGGTCTTCAAAGTTCTGGCCAGCCCAGCACCCACACAGTCACATTATCATAATGGGAGCACTTGGCAACTGTTTAGAATTATGACTGCTTGCAATGCCCTACAATCACATGATTGCCATTTGCAACTTTGGCTGCCAGTTTTCCCAGAAAATCAGTGGGGAAACCAGCAGGGAAGATTGCAAATTGCTGGAATAAGTGTCCTACCTATGCACCTCCCTCAGGCCTCTGCACTTGTCCTGTGCCAAACACTCACAGACTCTCCCTGACTATGTTGCAACCTTGCACAGCTTCTCCGACTCATGCTGCACTCTTGTCCTTCCCTGACCCTTGCCATGCCTCTCATGTATCTCCTCACACCCTTACACATCTTCTTGAACCTTCACCCAATCTTCACTGTGCCTCACCTGACCCACCCACAGACACCCACTCACTCCCCCATGCACAAACTCTTGCCAACTGTATTGCATCTTTGTGTAGTTTCTCTGATCTGTACAGCACTATTATGCATCTTTCACTGACCCTTGCCATGCCTCTCATTTATCTCCTCACACCCTCATGCACCTTCCCCAACCCCCACCATGCCTCTCTTGAATTCCCATGCACCCCTTCACTCTCTCCCCCACCTGGTGGCAGCCACTTACCTGCCTGACAGTCTGAGACTTGCAACTGACTTTGATTGTGGGAAGCCACCAAGAAGTTGCCTCACCTAATGACTATGAGATTTGGTTAACGATGGCAACTGAGACTACAGGGATTACCATCGCTAAGCAATGGTCACACTTTGTGACTGCATCATTTAGCTATGGAATTGCTGGTCTCAATCGCCATCATAAGTCAAGGACTTACCTGTGTGCTCTGAAAAATTATGAAAGGATGATGATCTATGCATACAAAGAAAACAACATTCTTAAATTACAGAAATTAGACATTAGGTGTGAACAACAGAATGTTAATGTTACTTCTAAGAAGAAAACAGCAAAATAAAACTGTAATTAAAAAAAACCTGTTGGAGAGCAACAGACTTGCTATGCTTTTTGCCAATATGTTGAAATCAAGCAAGCTCCATGTGTAAAAATATAGCACAGAAGCAATGAATAACTTTATGGATTTTTCATCATAATAGAATTTATGAAATACGTCTTTAATAACAAGGCAACTATGTTAAAATTTAACCAGAAACAATAAGACTTCATCAAGAGAGAAGGAAGAGCAAGTGAATTCCATAATCAGTAGTAGTTCAATGTTGGATTGAATCTGGAGCATCCTTGAGAAAAAAAATCACCAAATCTTTAAAGTAGATTTTGAAGAGATCCTTGTCGAAGATTAGTGATTGAATACATATGTACTGTCTTGCCATGGGAGGAAAAGTCTGCTATGTTTGACATGTGGTGAGCATTTTAACAGTGATGATGGTTCCATGATTGTTCACTTTATAGTCTTATCCTCAGATTATGAATGGAATGTGTAAAGTACTTCTAGAATAGTAATAATATTAATCATTACTTAGAACAGGACCACTAGAAAAATGAATATAGGAATCAGAACCTATGCATGAAAAAATGTATTAGGTGCCATTTGGAGGTCTTCTAGTCCAACCCCTTGCTCAGGCAGAAAGCCCTATACCAGACCTGTCAAACTGGTGGCCCGCAGGCCAGATGCGTCATGCACAGGCCAAGGCAAAGGCAAAAAATGTCGCAATACATTGTGATCGTGACATGATCGAGTTTGACCCCCGTGCCCTATATCATTTAAAATGGTTGTCCAATCTCTTCTTTAAAAACCTCCAATGTTGGAGCATTCACAAATTGTGAAGGCAAGTTGTTTCACTGATTAATTGTTCTGTCAGGAATTTTCTCCTTTGTTTTAGGTTGCTTCTCTCCTTGATTAGTTTCCGTCCATTGCTTCTTGTCCTGCCTTTAGGTGCTTTGGTGCTAGCTCCTTAGATATTGGAACACTGCTATCTTATCACCCCTAGTCCTTCTTTTCATTAAACTAGCCATACCCAATTCCTGCAATCGTTCTTCATGTTTTAGTCTCCAGTTGCCTAATCATCTTTATTGCTCTTTTCTGCACTCTTTCTAAAGTCTCAACATTTTTTTTATATCACGGCGATACAATATTAACTGAAGGGGCTAATTTCCTGAGGAAAAATAGCAATGCTGCATCTTGACTCCAGTGTCAACATTATGTTGCACCAAGACAATAGTAATTTCCTCTATACTTATTTCTGGTCTTTTCTGTGATGACACATAGGGAGAACAGCAAAATTTGCTTGCAAAATGTCCAAATTACAATAATACAACCCCCACTCAATACCATAACACTGGCAGATGGACAGAGGAAGAAGTGTATGTAGTCTCATTTTCTGCCATTATAACACAGGTCTTTTCAGATTGTAGCAAGCAATTTGCCATCTGCAAATTGCAGTTTTTTTTATTTCTGTTGAGGCACCGATTCAAGATTCATAATCTTCCAAAAATTCTTGCTGTTGTATGATCATTAAAAAGAAATAAATCTGAAATCTGCCAAATGAATGTTACTTCCAGCCTCATCTTCAGAGTCCTTTCTGTAATTATCTGATATCATTACTAGTCACAGAATTGTAACAGGCAGGGAGAGCCAAAAATCACTGTTGCAGCTCATTCGGTTTCTGTAATTCCATTTGCCAGTTGGAGCTGCAACTCCAGAAGTGTAGCCTGTGATGGTTTTGGTGGTTGGGAATTCTGGGAACTGCAGGCCAAATTTTTGAACAAGCAATGAGAATGTTCATGTATAGCCAATGAATCCCTGGAAATAGGTTTTATATTCTGTTTTAATTTAGGTTTGCAGCCAATGTCACATTTTTATTTTTATGCTTATTAACCAGGTATTGAAATTGGCTTAGAAGATTGGAATCATGGGGGCAAGTGGCATATTAAAACTCTTTGCCATGTATGATTCAAGATGATGGTATAAGGAGCTTTTCATTGCAACATTATCTACATATGGCTTAGGGTTGTAATGCCTTAAGAAGGGTGTGTTGTGATTCTTAGGATTGACAGACAAAAGATAGCATGGAAATACTTTCTCATAAATTAGGTCAATTTTCCTCTTCCTATTTATAGCATATCAACCATAGAAACCCATTAGTTTTTCTATGAGATTGACTCTCTCTGTCAGATAATTATGCAAGTAGCATTCAATTTTTTATATTATTTTATTTATTAAATTTATATGTTGCCCATCTCACCGATAAGATAAGGTGACCAGATTTTAACATTGGTAAAGCCACTAAAGCGGGATACCATTGACTGGGGGGGCACATGCGTAGTAGGCACGCGCCGGTAGGTGCGTGCATGCACAGAAGGGTGGGGGGAGTGCACACATGTGCAGAAGGGTGGGGGGAGTGCACACATGCACAGAAGGGTGGGGGAGCATGCGCATGCACAGAAGGGTGGGGGAGCGTGTGCGTGCAGAGGAGGAACGTGCGCACATGCACACTGAGGACCATCATTACGCTGATGTGGCCCTCAGCAGAAATGAGTTTGACACCCCTGGTATATTCCCTCCCATTCTCCCGCCATTCCCTAGCTTGTCATGCATTCTTTTTAAAAATCGGGACTTTTTTAAAATGCCACGGGATGTGGGACAAATTGTTGAAAATCGGGACTTTCCCTCCAAAAGCGGGACATCTGGTCACCTTACAATAAGATGACTCTGGGTGACTCCCAAATGATAAAAATATAAATATAGAAACACTTAACATTTAAAAGTTACATAAGAGCTAAGACCAAGGAGGCAGACGGCATGGAAGTGAGGTCTTTTTCTTGTCTTGCCAGTATCTCCAGCCAGGAGTGTCCCATTTGGGCCTCAGGCCAAACCCAGATTTTTAAGGCCTCTCCAAAGGTCAGAAGGGTAGGAGCAGATGGGTCTACACCAATTCATCACAGGCAACTCACCAAGGCCATTTCGCTATAGCCAACTTGCTGTGGCTAACTTGTTGCAGCCAACTCACCATGGCTAACTCGACACAGAACAACTCACCGCAGAACAAGGGTTACACTGATATCAAAGAAATAGTTAAATAGAACAATTAAAGAAAGGTTGCCAAAAGAGGAACAAAATAAAATGTGAATGACAACAATTTAAATAATTTAAATAATTATTTAAATAATTAAATTGAATTGTCTTGCAGTCAGTTGTTCCGCGGTGAGTTTGCCATGGTGAGTTGTCCTGTGGTAAGTTGGCTGTGGCGAATTGGCCATGGCAAGTTGGCCAAGGCGAGTTGACCAGTGCACGTTCGCCTTGGTGAGTCAGCTGAGGGGAGTTGTCCCATTCCAGGAGCAGATCTCACCTCCAATGGTAAAATGTTCTACAGAGTGGAACAGCAGAAGAGGCTCTTTTCCTCAATCCCACCAGCCGAAATAGCTTAGGAGACGGGGTCTGCAGTAAGCACTTTCTAAAATACTTTTAGAGAATCAACATAGTGTAGTGAGTAGGATGGGACTAGTTTAAGACCACTTTAAACTGAAGACAGCAAACTTTCTGAGGCAATCTCTCTCTCTCAATCTACCTTACCTCACAGGGCTGTTCAAGGTAGGAGTGCTATGTTGGTCAACTAGTTTTCCTAGAAGAAAGGGAAAACTGCATGGATGTGCCCAATGCCCGTGTAATTAAAAGTAATTTAAATAGGCCCTTAAGTTTAGCTGAACTCCTAGAAAATACAAGGGCACATCCATGCAGTTTTGTTGGATGCAGTATAGGAGTTGTTATGCTCCTATCTTTTTCTTTGGGATTTTCTAAAGAAAGTTCTGATCCAAGTACTAACTGGAGTCCACCTGCTTTGCTTTTGCACCTAAGTAATATAAATAAATAACACATATAATGCATAATAGTTTTTCAACAATGTAAATGTAGACTTAAGTCTTTAAATAAACCTAAAGAATCAATAATGCACAACAGGACGCTCATTGTTCATTTATCTAGTCTTGCTTTCAACAGTTTTTAAAAGCTAGACTTTATACACTGAACTGTATTTTTCACTTATTATTACTTCAAAACTTTATAATTTTGCATTGTTCAAAATATTATTAGTTCATCATCTCAGCTTGATTGAATATTCTTAGCGGTTCACACCTTCTGTTTGTTAGTTTGTTAGGATAACCTCATTTGTGTTTATGCATGCATAATGAAGTAAGCCAGCTGAATGTTTACAGCCTTGATGGCTTAGTGGCACAAATGCTGGGTTTAGATAGAAAATATGAAAAACGCTGTATTTTTATCTGTTTATTTAACCTTATGGTGTATGTGTGCTATGAGTGATCTCTGTACAAGGTTCTAGACCAACTGGTAGGGTCAAAGCCTAACTGAGTTTCTATGTATGGGGCATATCATAGTTGGGGCTGTTTTAATTGCAGTTGTTGTGGGTGGCTTCAAGCTGACAGTTTGAAACAATTTAATGGGGAAAGGTCAATTAGTGGCACCTGATTGTCAGTTGAAGAAGGACTGAAGGCACAAATCTTAGAAAATGGTGAAACAAAATTGGCAGTAAGAGAAACAGAAACTTTGCTGTTGGATTGTTCAGACAGTGTGCTTGGTAACAAAAGGCTTCAGGCAGGGAACTGACCTTGGGGAATCTTAGCTCTTGAGACATCTGAATGATTGTGAAAACCAGAAGCAGTAGAAACAGCCTGAGATAGAGGTAGTGACTGCTATCATTTTTGTTTCTTTGGATGAGGAATTAACTCATTGTTCTTACAACTAGCCAGGTTTAGAGTGAGAACTGTATATTTAGGAATTTTGAGGTTCGACTATTTGATGGTATCATTTTTTTTATGGAAAACAACTCTTTAAATGAACATCTTAATTTTGAAAGCCATTGTCTCAAACAATATCAGAATTCTCCTGCCTCACTTGTGGGTAGTAACGCTGGTTTTCTATTAAGAAAAAAGTGTATTGATTGGATGGATTACTTCCTATGTTCTGTGTTCTCCTGGCATTTACCTTTGAAGGAATAGAGCAGCAATACTGTGTCATGGCTGAGAATAAATATTATTCCGTCATTTTTGATAGCCTTTGGGAATTAGTGGTGGGACTCATCTCTTGGGCAGGATGAGTCTGCCTACCAAAATGAGGTGGCCCGGTTGCTTTCGTGGTGTGGAGACAATAACTTGGTCCTCAACCCCAATAAGACCAAGGAGCTTATAGTGGACTATAGAAGGAATAGATCAGACATCCAGCCCTTGCTTATCAATGGAGAC
>JAOYMU010000010.1:35816213-35826588 GCA_025802295.1 Psammodynastes pulverulentus
TATTTGAGCGCCACCTCGGCGGAAGGGTTGAAAAATAGAGCGCCATGGCGTTCAAATAGAGGTTTTACGGTATCTGTTATCTGTTATCCTTGTGGCCACGTGAACTTCTTGAGTATGACGATGCCTCTACTAATTGCAGAATCCATCCAAGGATCTACTTGGCAACAGTTTAAGCGAAACAAATCCAGCTGAATTTAGCCTGAACTTTGAAACAGTCTCAGAAGAGGCTGGTTACAACTAAAACATTAAGGTTTCATATAAAGGTGGTCCCCAACTTACAACCACAACTGAGCCCCAAATTTCTGTTACTAAGTAAGTCAATAAGTAATTTTTGCCCCATTTTATGACTTTTCTTGACACAGTTGTTGAGTGAATCGTTGTAGTTGATAAGTTAGTAACCTGGCTTCCCCATTGACTTTGCTCGTGAGAAGGTCGCAAAAGGGGATCATATGACCTTGGGTTCATGGCAATGGTCATAAGTATGAACCATTGGCCAAACGTCTGAATTTTGATCATATATTCATGGAGATGCTGCAAAGGTCATAAATGTGAAAAACGATCATAAGTCACTTCTTTCGGTGCCATTGTAACTTCGAATGGTCACTAAAGGAACTGTTGTAAGATGAGGACTATCTGTATGCATCTATAATTCTGAGTCATCAAAATCATCGTGATTGTAATTTTAAAAACTGTAATCCAAGACCTCGGTTGATTGGTTGGTTTTCTAGTCAAATAATGGCCAATAAGTTCACCTGTAAGCCTGTTTTGCCCCTTGTGACCATCTTTGGAGAAAATTTAATCAAATAATTCTTTCTGTTAGACAAGTCGGACAAATAGTGTCTGTGAAAAATGTTGCATTATAGCTCCACCCATTACAACAGCTCTGTTACATAAGATTTCAGACAGCCACTCAAGTTAGGAAGTTTCCCCTCAGTCCTCCAGGTTTCTGAGTTTTTTGCCTCCCAGTTCCATATATCTGGTGTTTCATGTTCAAACTGGAATGATTTGCAGACAAAGTTTCCTTATCCTTATTTTTCGTAAGATTGTTTCTGCAAATCTCACGAACGCTAAACATGTTCCTTATTGTTTCTTGGTGTTCCACTGATAGATTCAGTTCTGTCCTGCTGACATAGAGGCATTTGTTTGAGGTTAAAGAAAGTAATAATTTATAGAAGAACACAGATACTTCTTTGTTCACTTATTAATCTATGTATCTCATAGTCTTTGCCACCATGTATCTCAATCTAATCTTCCATGGTTGGGGCCACAGCTTCTGCTCTTTCTGAAGTGTAGCTTTAACCACCCTTTTGCCATTGATGGGGCTTAACATTTTAATAATAATTTTAAAACCTAGAAGATAATTGCTGCAAAGCAATTCCATCCCTATGTGGACTGTCACCTCCCATATATCCATCTAGCACCATCAAGATCAGACAGGGAAGTCTGTGGGGAGATTGAAAAGTGATGCATATAAAACTGGAGGTAGGACTTCCATCCTGCAATGACATTTTTGATGCTCCCTCCAGACATCCCTGATCATGAATGGTAGAAATTATTGTCTATCAAGTTGGAGGGGAGGGGAGGAACCAGAGCAGCTTTTGCTGGTGTCACTCACATGTTTTTTTTTTCCCAATCAAGGTTGTCTTTCAGATGGTCACGCGGAAAGGATATAGCGTGGTTTGCTACAGAACCTCCCATGTAGGTGTTAATGCATTTGTGAAGCTCAAAGATAAAATATCTAGGTTGCAAGTTTTGGCTCACTTTTAATTCCTTTTCTCTTTTTCCTCATAGCGTACAGTCAAAATTTTAGGGCTTTGTTTCCTATTTCAGGAGATATAATTCAAGGAGATGTGCCTTTGATTAATTCTGAAAGACCACAAAAGGGGGGAAAGGCATTTTCAAAGATACTTCAGGATTTTTGCTCCACTCTCATCCTCTTTTGAAGCATCTGACATGACTGGGGTTAGGGGAAAATATTGGGGGTGGGAGGGGTGTTCTATTTAGGGATTTGCTTTTATCGTGATCCAGTCTAGACAAAAGCAGCTCTTGTTACTACCGTCTTTCTGGTTCAACTGCCAGCTTGATGGAATTTCATTTGCTCTGGAACATCTTGATGTCTGCATTCTCTACCAGCAGGAAAGGATTATGAGCGCAAATGGGCAGGATCCAAGGGGAGCATTTTCCTGGAAGACAGCAGTGAGCCAACATAACTAAAGATCATGGGCAAGAGGTAAGTGGTGGGTACCACTTTTCATTCATAGATGGTTGTTGTTGTAAGTGGAACTCATTACAGAAATTAAAAGATGGCTACAAGTGATATTCTGGAGTACGTCACAAGTGCCCCAAGCTGTTGTCGGTGCACAATGCAAAAGCAACAAACAGCTTTGGACAAGAAGATGGACAGGCAATGAAATAACGTGTACAATTTCTTGTTAACCAATTTTTTTAACTGCTCTGTGAATGTCTGCTTGCTTGTACTCGAACAAAAGGAGATTCTACAGTTGCTGTCTAAAAATTTTAAACCCAGAAAGAGAAATGAAGCACAGGATAGCAAAGATGGAGGCAGAGAATGACTGTAAATTATGAACTCTTGCATATCTTTGGTTGCTCATCAGATCTGAGAAAATTATAAGAAATTCATTTCTTGATGCTCAAACCAGAAGGTGACGATCTTTTCCAGTCTCGTAGCTGGCATGCCATTTCGGCCATTTTGTGGATATAGAATAGAATAACAGAGTTGGAAGGGACCTTGGAGGTCTTCTAGTCCAATCCCCTGCTTAGGCAGGAAACCCTAAACTGCTTCAGGCAGATGGTTATCCAACATCTCCTTAAAAACTTCCAGTGTTGGAGCATTCACAACTTCTGAAGCCAAGTTGTTCCACTGATTAATTGTTGTAATTGTCAGGAAATTTCTCTTTAGTTCTAGGTTGCTTCTCTCCTTGATCAGTTTCTACCCATTGCTTCTTGTCCTGCCCTCAGGTGCTTTGGAGAATGACTCCCTCTTCTTTGTGACAGACTCTGAGATATCAGAACACTGCTATTATGTCTCCCCTAGTCCTCTTTTCATTTAACTAGACATACCCAGTTCCTGCAACCATTCTTCATATGTTTTAGCCTCCAGTATAGTATGACAGCATTTTCTTCTGAGGGCAAAAGATATTTCTCCAAACCAACTCACACCCCTGTGCAGTCATCACCTCAATGATGCAGTGGACCAATAATGATGTGACAAAACATCCAAAAGAGGTTGCATGAAGGATCGGAAACCAGTTTTCCTTTTCCTTTCCAAGCATACAGAAGATGATCTTGATATCCATTTCACAAACTTTAGGTGCCACAATGAGCTTTTAAATCAGTTTATACCACAGATGTCAAACTTGTGGCATCACATTGCTGTCACATGACGTTTCATGATGTTTTTCCCATTCGCGGATTGGGGTGGGTGTGGCCTGTGCACGACGCATCCGGCCCATGGGCCACCAATTTAATACCCCTGGTTTATATCATATTTCCACTAGAAATGACAATTAGCAACAGGACTGGGATTGAAATCAGCTGAGAGTAAGCAGGAATATCTGGGGAAAGAGCCTAATATTACTAACAGTGTTGATGTTAATGGAAACAAGCCACACAATGGAGAAAGCTTGGACAAAACAATTCTCTTCATATTCTAATATATAAGGGCAGGAGAGAGTTCTGTTGTTCAACCTGCTGCTTGTGTAGGGGGGTTGGACTAGAAGACCTCCAAGGTCCCTTCCAACTCTGTTATTCGGTTCTGTTCTCTTAACCCACATAACTAAAATGGTATCCTGCAAAGAAAGCATGAGATTCTTATGAAATTGCATGAACATGGTCACATGTAGAATGGCATAACCCAACAATTCTGGCACCCATCCTGCCATTGGAGAATAAGTCTAAGCTCCTTCTGCCAAAGCAGGATGTGAGACTATACCAAATTTAACATGAACACAGAAGATTGAACTGCTGGATCATAGATCAGCCACATCTCCTCCCTGGGTTCTTTGTGATCCACTACTCAATGATTATGAGTCCTTTGCCTCGTGTTTTCTTAGGTTACACAAAAGTAGTTTTCCTACCATCTGAATTAGCTTCAGAAATTTGGTCATTTCTAGATTGAATTTTGCTCAGACCTTAGTCACAGCAGCACATGCAATCTTAAATATATTTACTAGGAGTAAATCTCTCTGAATTATTCTCACATAGAAGCGTGTTTAGAATTATGATTTCAATTTCATGAACAAATAACATCTTTCCTAGCCAGCTTTTATATGGATTCTCCATATATATATAGCAAAAACGCTAAGTATTCTCCATATGTGTAAAGAACGTTTCTAAGACTGCAGTTCTGAACATACACCTTTGGACGTGCATTCTACTCAAATTAGAAGAATTTAGTTTATGATTGTAGCATAAAAAGTCCTCTTCTACTATCAGCCTGGAGTTTATTTTCAGTGAAAAAAAATTAAAAGGGAATATAATCATAATCCCAAATGCTTTGCCAATTTGGAATCTGAGCAAGAATACTCTTCCTTAAATTTGTTCAGCACTACTTGAAAACAGGGACTGGAACAGATGTCATAGCAGAAGCACTGGCACCTTGCCTTCCTGATTAGGAAGGACAAGATTTAGAAGCAGGAACTTCTGGGAGATATTTGAAGTTCAATAGCAGAGGTTGTTGATATTTGAGATCCAAAATATTTCTAAGAAATTATTCTACTGGCTTTAAAATCTCTACCACCCACATATGAGCAATAATAACACACGCTCTTCAAAAGCCACATTCCATCCTCAGATTTTCAGAACACAATACTCAAACATTAAAATTAAAATCCAGGCTTAACATTCTTTTTCCTTTTTCTGTGACTATATATAGGTCTGAAATGTAAAGGAAAAATCGCAGGGAAGCAAAAAAAGCATTTCTGAAAATATTCTTTCTTATTTCTTCACACCTTTCAGCCTAACTCTGTTTAATATAGCTACCTGCTGCTATCCACCAAGTTCTCTCATTTAATCATGTTCATAATACTTTTACATTTATGAATGTCTCAAGTTGATATTTTTATTTCCCCTTTTCTCCTAAAGTCCTGGAAGTACGTACTTGGCTTCTTATGTTTTATTTTTGGAAACCAACCAGTAAGAGGATTTAGAGGAAAATAAAACAACTGGACAAAGGCGCTCCTCAAATCACAACCCAAT
This sequence comes from Psammodynastes pulverulentus, assembly GCA_025802295.1. NCBI lineage: Eukaryota > Metazoa > Chordata > Lepidosauria > Squamata > Psammodynastidae > Psammodynastes > Psammodynastes pulverulentus. The sequence goes on from JAOYMU010000010.1 coordinate 35,821,431, forward strand.
ATTCAACTATTTCACCAAACCAGCTCTCAAGATTCCAGCTAATGTGTCAGATTTTCCAGAACAAGGAACATTTCTTCCATCATCTACAGCTGCAAGCATGCAGCAACTAACTTCCCAGTTCTTGAGCTAAATAATAAGAGAGAAAGAGAGAGAGAGAGATAGTTAAGAGAGAGATAGTTAAGAGATAGACAGAGAGAGACAGAGATGATAGATATAGATACGGTAGTTACAAGACATGGAGAGAGAGAGAGAGAGAGAGAGAGAGAGAAAGATGTCATTTCAGGTGATAGAGCCATGTAGTTATTCCATTCTCAGTGTGAGATGGATGAATTGTCCAAATGTTTGTATCAGCAGCACCTCCTTCATGAAATGTGGTGGAGGTGGGTGATATTACTGGCTTGCATTCAGAATCTTCCCACTTTATTCCTGCTGTTTCTTTCCATTTTCTCTTAGAAAGGGGTTCCATTATGGCAAGTAAGTGAGTAAGAATAAGCTCCATCAGGGAGCGTAAGGTTCTCTGAATAGTATCCCTAGGGGACCTCTGCCTGAAGGAGCCCTCCATTTCACAGGTAAATAGGAAGTGTCTGTGATAAGGAAAAGGCACCAGAGCTCAAAGTCCTTTGTGCACTACAGAAGCTGCCTTCATGAAAGCAATATGGGAGATGCACAACAAAGAATGGGGAAATCCAAACAGACGATTCCTAACCCTCTACACATACATCTTTGGACCCATTAGCAAAAACAGCCAGCTATATCTCCTCCCTCCTGCCCACTTAGCTCTTCCAACTCTGTTATTCTATGTTCTTCCTGCTCACCTACAGAGGCAGGGTAGTCTCTATGACTGTTTGTGTAATAGTTAATGGCAATCCATTATTGCCGTAAGTGATTAGGACAATGAGTTGTTAATTTTAATAAAGTATTAGTGCCTTTCCCAGACCACAGGAAATTATTGGACCTTCAGAGTAACGAGGGGAAAAATCTTGGCCATAAAATCACAACCTTCAGCCAAGCAAGATTTCAGAGCAGTGGAGAACAGATGTCTAGCTTTGCAGCCCATCCTTTTTTTCCTGGATTTGGGAATGGGAGCAAGGCATTTGATTTTTCAAATGGAAGGGGTGTGTTTGTATGTGTGCACGCACATGCCAGAAAAAAAAAAGAAGTTTCTATTTTGTTTCCCATTGTTCCCTTCCCATCTTTGGTTATTTGCTTATTTTTGTAAGCATCTTTCCCTTCTTCCATTTCCTTGCTCTGTGCATCACCCCTTCCTCTTCTTTTTCACTGTTGTTTGAAGTCTCTGTTACCGAGGATTTTTTTAAAGCTCATTTTATTATTTCCCTCCTCTTTTCTAGCTAGATCAAAGGAGCTTCTCTTGTAAAAATATTTGCTTCTCTTTTGGCAATTAAGTCACTATGTGTGAGGAACAGGGAGGGAAGGAGAACTGAACTAAATGACTTGCTTTGCTGAACAGCCCAGCATTTTCCTGGCCTGACTCACTGAGAGGGACAAATCTTAAAGAGATACATCCCTGTAAGGTTCGCTGGGCCTGGCTGTTGCCATTCCAGGGAACAATCATCTCTTGGGTTCTGGGAATGGGAATACTGGAGTGGGGCAACTCACCTGTTGTGCTTTTCCGGCGGCCTGGGGAGCTGGCAGCAGAGTCTGACAGCGAAGAGGTTGGGAGGCTGAGGAAGGCTCAGGCGAGGGCTCTGCGTCCAACACAGAAATGGGGCTAGGGCCATCTGGGAGTTATATGCGGACTCTGAAGGCTCCAGAGCGAGGTAGAGGAACAAGCTCCCCCTGTTACAAGTGCATGTATATGCAGAGCCGCCAGAAGGCAAGAACAGTTGAGATTGAAAGGGCAACTAAGGAGTAAAGCTCGGAGATTATTGGCCCATCCCATAAGACATAAAAGGAGGAGCAAAGGCACAGAAGCTCTTTGTAGGAAGCAACATTGTTTACTTGGTTCAGTTCGCATTCTGAAGCTGTGTGTGTGTTTTCAGAAGTCTGGTTGGTTTTGCACAGCTAATTGGCACTTAGGTCACTGGTAGCCATTCAAGTAAGATAAAGGTTTATTAGCTTTTTTGTGAAAGACTGTGGCAGACTGCTGTTGAATTGTTTCTGAACTATTTTGGGATTATTAAAGGCTATGAATGAATAGAATTCACAGCCATGGAAATAAAGAGGTTTTTTGGACTTTATTGAGTGTTTGATTAATGTCTCAGAAAGCCTAGGTCAGAACATCACCATGGCCAGCTCAGTGTCAACAGCTTGTCATCGCCAAGTCACCTCTGCCAACTCACTGCCACCAAGTCACCACAGGATAACACCTCATAGCCAACTCGTCACGGGGACAACTTGGTGCGAATGGGCGAGCGAGTGGGCAGAATGCAGAGCAGCGGCAGCAGCCAGGGGTTTCCCATTTTCACTCCCCTGATGGTGCCCCCACTGCTGTCAAGCTCCTGGCTGAAGAGGCCAGGGACTGCAGCAGTGATGGTGGGCAGAATGGGTGGCAGGAAATTGGTGGTGTCTGGGATGTCCAATTTTTAACACCTCCTATCCACTCTGCCCACGGCTGTCACCAGCCTCTTCAGCCCAGAGCTCAGTGTGATAATAATGGTGATGGCAGCAGGGTGCATGAAAATAGGATGCCCCTGACTGGCTGCCACCACCACTCTGTGCTCTGCTCACCCTCATACTCACCTGCCTAGCTGGCTCTCTCTCCAGTTTCCTGCAGAGGATTGTCCCTGCAGCAATTTGGTCATGTGGAGTTGTCTTGCGGCAACTGGGAGGTGGTGAGTTAGCAAAGATGACTTGACCATGCTGAGTTAGCTGCAGTAAGTTGTCCTACCTAAGAGCCTCAGTGGCGCAATGGTTAGAGTGCTGCATTGTAGGCCACTTCTGCTATTGGCTGCCTGCAATTTGGCAGTTAAAATCCTACCAGGCTCAAGGTTGACTCAGCCTTCCATCCTTCCGAGGTGGATAAAATGAAGACCCAGATTGTGGGGGCAATATGCTGATTCTGATTCTGTAAACTGCTTAGAGAGGGCTGTAAAAAGCACTGTAAAGCGGTATATAAATCTAAAGTGCTATTGCAATTGCATGTGCAGGTCTTTCTATCTTGTTTTGTGATGCCCAGCATGCATCTTTCCATGGCTCTTATGTGCCACTTGTAGCTTTTGTATCGACTGTGAGGTCAGTGTCCATGTTTCACCAGCATGTGTTATAGCAGGTAGCACATTTACATTCACATGTTGTGTAATGAGCAGCCTGCTGCAACCTGCATTCTGCTGGGTTTAGCTTTGTGAGCCACATCCTAAAGCAGAATGTAGAAGTTGCCCTGGGGAAGCAGGTCTTGGGAACTGGCAGCAAAGGATTGGCAGAAAAGGTGGTAAGTTTCTAAGATAGCAAAGGATTGGCATGATGTGCAGTGAAGAAATTTTTGCCAAGAGTGCAATTTGCTATGTATTTGTAGCAGGTGGAGTTTTCATTTCACTCAGCTGCTAAAACCAACAAGGAAGTTGTCTCATCATGTCCAAACATCAGATAATGCAACAGAAGACGATATTCGTAGCTGAGGGTTGAGATATGGAATTCTTGCTGCTCTCTGAGGACTCCACAAGGACTCCTTCCCTCCTCCCCCAGATAATGGTTTGTGGGTCCTGCATCATGCAGCTTTTATAGCAAATTGTAAAGCTTTCCTCCTTCGCATCCAGTTGTTCAGGAGGAAATGTGAAACGGGGATGTAGGGCAAGCGTGCATCAGTTCACCGCTTCTTTACAATAAACAAGGATAATGTGGGGGACATGAGCATGGCACTTTACTGGTAAATTAGGTTGAACATGTTTTACCTGTAGAAATTTGAATATGAGTGAAATTTGAGAAATAGGTGAACAGATGATCAATGCAAGATGTCTGTTGTAAAGGGTGGAGCACAGGGCTGACCATTATAAATATGGCTGCCTAATCTCTTTTATTTTACACACACACACACACACTCCTGGCCTTCCAGAAGAGCTGAAAACAAGGGCCCACAATAGAGGCACTGTATACTGGGGGATGATTGACAGGATAGAGCTGAGATCCCCACCCCCATGTCACCTGTCCCTCTTGGTTTTCAGTCTTTATTTAACCTTTCTTAATTTTAATCATTTTGTATTATATTTTTAACTTTTTTATCATATTGTAAGCTGCCCGGAGTTGGTGGAACAGTGAAATGGGTGCCATATATATTGAACGAACGAACGAACGAACGAACGAACGAATGAATATTATGGAACCGTGCTGATGTGGAAAGGATTAGAGTAATTATTCCTAATAACAGATACCCTTCTATTTTTCTGAGCTTGGCAGAGTCTACTTTTAAATCAGCAGAAACATTTGGGATGCAGCTTTTGTTTCATTTTGCACAGAGAGCTATTATATGTACTAATTGATTAAATTCAATCTGGAAGGTAGGTCATATGCTAGTATCCATCTAGCACAGTGTTTCTGAACCTGGGCCAGTTTCTGAGGTGTGGACTTCATCTTGCTGGCTGGGGAATTCAGGGAGTTGAAGTCCACATCTCGGAAACTGGTCCAAGTTAAGAAACACTGATCTAGCATATTGCTTAACTGTAAAACTCTATGCCACTACATCCTAGACCTGATCAGTGATGCTGTGTTTTCCTTTCTTTCCTTCTCTCCCCTCTTCCTCCAGATGGACACCTGCTGTTTGGTCAAGTCCCCCTGGTGGAGATGGATGGGCTAAAGCTGGTCCAGACCAAGGCTATTCTCAGTTACATTGCAGGGAAATATAATCTGCTTGGGAAAGATCTGAAAGAACGCGCACAGTACAGTATTACAATTCATCATCTTAGACCTGATCCAAAATCTCTCCCCTAATATTACCTCATTCCCACATGCTCACCAATGCGCATTGGCTATGAAGGAGAAACAATTCTCTCAGGTCAAGAAAAAAAAGGCTTTAGATCATTTATTTCTGGTATGGTATATAAATTAGTCCCGGAGTCTCTGGTAAATGTTTTGCCAGTCCCATGTTACCCATTTACGGTCCGCTGGCACATGCTCCTGATTTTTGCATTAGTTGTGAGAAATGGAGCAACATTATTAGGCTTTCTGAGGAAGAACATTAAAAGGTTATAGCAGGGATGTCCAAACT
>JAOYMU010000010.1:35838433-35851359 GCA_025802295.1 Psammodynastes pulverulentus
CTCCCCGCCCCTCGCCTGGCCCCGTTCAAAACCCCATTTCTTAGTCGGAGTTGCGCCGATTTCCGAATCCGAGCCCAAAACTCTCGCAAAACGCCCAGAAGAGGGCCAGGATGCCAGCCAGCCAGCCTGGAGGGCCAGCGGCTCTTGCGCGGATTTGCGTTTCCCAGGGCTTTGGGTAACAGCAGCCACGTTTTTGTTTTGTTTTTTGTTTTTTAAAGGTGGGAGATTTAAAGTCTGCATCTGAAGCACCCAAAACGAACTCGTTCTGGTTCCAAGAAAGGGAACTTTGGAGATCTCAGGGCGACCCCTCTGCATAGCGGAGCGCATGTGGGAAAGGCGCAAAGACGCAAGAACCGCCGTTTGGTGAAAGTTTCGTTTGTGTTACCTGTCTGTGGGGGGTAAAAGAGGTGCGGTGTGTAAAATAGCCATTCAAAATATAAAACGCAACCAGTCATGTCAGGAGCCAGGCCAGGGACGGAAGCGTGCGGCCCCCAAAGGTGGGGTAAAAAATTGTGTAGTTAAAAGTTTTCCCTCTGGGATTTCAAAAGGGTTCATCGGGATTAAATTATCCACTTTTGAACCCATTGCTGCGGATGGCAACAACAACAGGAGCCGCATGATACGGTACAGAGTCAGTAGGAAACGGGGCTGCTTCTCCCCTACACCCCGCGTAACAAACACCCAATTTAATTCCTCTTGTTGGAGGTGGCTGGATCTGGGTTTGCAAGCATTTCCTTTTTCTCTCTCCTTGGACGATACGGCGGGGAGGGGGGGTGTGCTGCGAAGCAAGAGTCCCCTAACCACCCCCGCCTGCCAAGGCTGCCCCAGAGCCGATCCTTCCCTTCAGGCCTCTTCCACCAGAAGGGGGGGGGGAGGGAGGGAGGGAGGGGAAGCGAGAGTCCCTAGATGGGGCAGGAGAGGGGTCTCATTGACCCCTTCGTCCCACTTCTACTAACGGCAGTTAAGAGGAGGGGGGCCAGAGGGCATTGCTTCCACACCTCGGAGTGCCAGTTTCCCTAAAGACCGCTTGACCCAAGTTATTTTGTCCTCTGGGGTCAGCCCTCCTCTCTCTTTCCTAATAGGGACAATTCGTTTGGAAAACTCGACGTTCGTATTTGGATCCAATCCGAACATTTTGGAAAAGTTCTCTCCGAAGTGATGAACGCGTGTATCTTTAAAATATTCTTCCTTTTCCGGCTCGCCTCTACTTTCGTACCTTCCGATTTTCCAGTGGCCTTTGTTTCCTAACGAAGATTTTAAGATAGTTTTAAACTTGTATCATTTAATTGGTTTCCCCACCCACCCCAACTATAACCAATCGTTTCCTTCTTCCTACCTTTCCCAATATTTACATTAGTCCGACCCACTTTTTTTCTATTCCCATGTCTCGTGCAAATTTATCATGAAAAAGAAATGACGATCAAGTCAACACGAAGGAGAAAGGGGCCTTCAGACGATTTTAGCACACAGGAATTCCAACGCGCATGTCACGCTAAACGTCTGAATCGGAAACGGCTTTTCCCTTCCGGAATTCTCCCGAGACACGAACGACTTTTGATCCCCTTCTGATTATTTCGATGTCAGGGCACGTGATTCGGGTGGCAGCCGACCCGACCTCGCTCCGAACGGAAGACGGACGTCAAAAGTTCGCGAACGGTCAAGTCTCGTGTTTCCCGGATTCTGAAAAACGATGGGAACCCGTGCAGAATGCAAGCCAAGATCACTGAAACGTTAACGCTCTCGCCTCTCAAAGGTCTGCGTGCTTTCTTCCCCAGAGAACTGGAAATCCCAATCTGAATCCGAATCAGATTAAAAATAAAACAGTAAACCATACAAAAGGGGGACAGAAAAAATACCCGACAGGATAAAACCGGAATGGGGGGGGGGCGAGGAATGAAATCGTTTAAGTCCCCCTCGCCTGCCCCTTTCCCCCTCTACCACCCGGTATACGGCTATACTTGAATGTATTTGGTTTCTTGGGCTTTCACGAATTCTTTAGTTTCAGTGTATATATAAGACTCTATATATTATATGCAGCGGTGAAGGAGAGAGACCAGCGCTGATAGATCTTGGCTGCCTTCAGGCGTCAAATCCGAATTCCTAAATTGCTCCTTCCTAAACTGTTAAGCCTCCTCCTCCCTTCTCTCTGTGTTATTATAATGCTGCACTGCATTTGTTTTAATTTATACCTATGTTATATTAGCACGCTGGCTTCTTTAAAGTTGGTCGCTGATCGAAATCAACAGCGAGAATATCCCTTCCCCATTTGTGCCGGCTCTTCCAGGTGACTCGGTCGGTCGTGAGAAAGTTAATTGTAGGTTCAGTATTCCGACCAAGATTTAATTCGATGCGCCGCCTTTTTCTACGAACTGGGAGCGCAGGTTGGCGCAAGACTTCTCTTTCATGCCAATGTTGCTTTTCAAGACCTTTACGCCTATTTGAGAGCTGAAGCAGAGAAAAGGGGCATTTGGTTGAGGAGTTGCGGGATGGGGTGAGGAGCAACCCTCTAAAATGGATTGGGCTCCAGTAGATTTCCTTGGAAGAGCCTCTGATCCATCTTTCCAGCTGAAGGTATCAGCCAAATTAATTATGTGGATGTGCCCGCTTTGCCCTTCACAATCTTGTTGCGTCCCCCGGGTGCAGGGGATCAAAAGGCAGCGCTGGGTTTGGGCGTCCCACCCATTGAAACCGGGGGGGGGGGGGAGCGAGATGAGGGCAGGAAAGCGAGCGAGCGAGCTCACTCTGGGTTTGCAGGCCCCGGGGATTTTGTTGGGGGACCTGAGAGGGACACCCCCCTCCCCCAAGAGCCACTGGTTGCTCCCCAGGAAAGGCGCGTTTTCTCTTCTGCAGCCGACGCTGTCATTGGCCGAAGGGGCCGTGCTGCCACCCTGAGCTCCGGGACAACCCGGTTCAAATGGGAAATACTACCGAACCGGTTTTGCAACCCAATCGCTCGAACCTCTTCCCCTGGACCATCTGGGTTTAGCCGCGGAACACGTTCTGCATTGCGCCATGGAATCCAGATCAAGGGGTCCGAGAATCCGGTTGAAACTAGCGTGATTGCAAAGCCCCCAATTACATTTTGGCATCTCCCACACTCTCACCCCTCCCCACTCTTATTTTACCCCCCCCCCACTTGGACTCCCATCCTGAGCATCCCTCAGAAGAAGGGAAGTCTGACTCTAGTTGCATTCTTCCTACAAACTATTGAACCGACAGTGAGATGCTCTCTTGAAACCTGGAGTTTCTAGACTAGAGAGACAGACCTCTGAGAAAGAGGTAGTCCTCGACTTACAACAGTTCATTTAGTGACCAAAGTTACAAGGGCACAGAAAAAAGTGCCTTATGACCATTTTTTTCACACTTAACCGTTGCAGCATCCCCAAGGTCACATGATCAAAATTCAGATGCTTGGAAACTGGCGCGTATTTATGATGGTTGCGTGTCCTGGACCATGTGATCGCCTTTTGCCACTTTCTGACAAAGTTAATGGGGAAGCCAGATTTCACTTAACAACCATGTTACTAAATGCAATCATTCCCTTAACAATTGTGGCAAGAAGGTTAATAAACTGGGGCAAAACTCACTTAACAAATGTTTCACTTTGCGACATAAATGTTGGGCTCAACTGTGGTCGTAACTCGAGGACTACTTGTAGTTGGCTGAGGGGCCCAGGGAACTGCTCCCCTCGCAGCGCCAGATCAGTATCCGGGTGCAACGCTCGTCTGGCGGCAAGGCAGGTGGTTTCCCGCGCAGCGTAGCTGTGCAAAGGAGTATCTCAGTCTCGGGTGCTTTCAAAGGGGAAGAAGGGGGGGGGCATCTGCCCCTCTGACAGCTCCGGTCGGTGTTTCCCGCAGGCAATTTTGGAATGAGAAATCTTGCACCCAGGTTGCACCAGTTCTCCTAATTAATCGGCTACCTTCTTTCCCGAGACGGCGCCTTCTGCATTTAATGTTCTTCATCAGTTCTTCTAGTAGCGCGAGGGATGAAGGGGGAATCCTTAGTCACTCGCAGAAAGGCACACACCTGGATGCGGAACGTGGGTTCTCCCCACCTTTTTCCCTCACTAGAAAAGCATTTCTTTCAAACCTCCCTCCCGTTGATCGGGGAGGCGCCTTAAGTTCTAGTTACAGGATAGCGCCCAGAAAAATAAAATGTTTTGGCCAAGCGCGTGAATTGCGCGACTCTACAAGGAGGCGGGAGGGGAGGGGGAGTCATATACACTTAGAAAAGATCCTTTGACTGGACAAGAGAAGGCGAGCTGGCTCGCAGTCAGCGACGGCTTCCCCTCCACGGGGGGGGGAGCACGTGCCCCTAGCAGCCTCCCCACCCTCGGCCCGAGTGGGTTCCCTCTCTCTTGCAAGCCCAACGCCGCCACTCGAGAGCAGGAATAAGGCACGCGTGTTTGGGTCGCGACGCAACTTCTTTCAATCTTGGCCAAGCTGGTCATCGCTCTCGGTAGGTCTGGTTGGTAAGGGACTCGGATCGGGCCCAACGAAGTTTCACTGTTTATGGCGGCAAACGATCCAGGGCTGCTTTTCTCCCAATTGCTCCATCAAGTTGTCTTGAGCTGTATCGCTCCTAGGCTGCCCATCAAACCCTCGATTCGCCGTAGCGAAACAATAGCTGAGGTTGATCGAGGCATCTATTGTACAGAGACGCCACTTCGGGGAATTGTCCCATAAGGAAAAACAGCGCGAGGGGAGGGGGATAAACACGATACGTTTGGGACGTAACTCCTTCGTAATGAACGAGAGGCCTTACTAAACTTTCACCTTGGAATGAACAATGCTGAAGAAGTGAAATGTTGGTAAGGAACTCACACCTGGAGCTGAGGTGCGAGCACCTGTATTCCAACTCCCGCCTCCCCATTACAGATGGGACTGTTCCTTCCAGCTGCTGAAACGGCCCCAGCTGTTTCCCGAGCGAGCACCTACATACACGCAGACCGAAACACTGCCGAAACAAGCGACGGGCGGAACACGACTTTGATTGGCGGATGCGGCTTCGTTTCGCGCCTCCCGTTTAAGTTGATGGACAGCCGGGGGGCCTGTTTTGCGAGTGGTCTCCGCTCCTTTCCTTCCGTTTCGAAAAACCCTCCCCGGCCTTTCGCTTTTTCCACCCCCGATTCCCTCCGGTAGTTATTTGCTCGCCTTGTTTCGAAAATTACACAGATACACAAGCAAATACCTGGGCGTTGATGAGACTTAATTGCAAAGATTTGGGGTGGGGAGGTAAGAGTAGAGGGCCCTTGAGCACCGCTCTCTATCTCTGTGGCAATAACGGATCCCTCGCTGCCCACCTCCTCGCCCCGCGTTGGATCCGCTCCGCTTGGTGTGTAAATTTTCCTCCAGGCTTCTAATTCTTCCCTAGAAGCTTCCGCGGTTCCGATGGGACAACGGGAAAAAATACTGGCCTTGGCAGTTCACTTCAAATTAAAACCATTTCTGTGTCATGTAATGGGGCCACTCTACACCTGAAGAACGGCTGGCTGCAAAGACAGCATTCGGTGTACGTTCGGCTAGATTACAAAGTGAGCTGAGCACCTGATCTTGCAAGTTCCGGCCGGAGACGAAGATTAAACAGAACCTCTCCTTCCTCCCCCCCCTTCCAGGATGTTGTCAGGGTGAGTCAAAAAAGTCAAGATGGCGGTTGCGGCGACGCGATTGAAGTTCCTTCGGCTTCTTGAGGGAGCTGGCCGCCATTTTAACTGTTTTGACCACACGCTGCTTCCTCTCCCCAGTTTGCCATTGGTTCTCTTTGAATCTACCCGCGGGGCAGGAGAGAAAGTACACGCTTATCTGTGTATTCGCGTGGATAAAAATTGTGAGATTGCTACGGAGGGGTGGGAGAAAAGATCCTCGCCCAAATGTGCTTTTGTTTTGCTTTCCTATCCATTCTCTGATCAATCTCTCCGGGGCAGTTTTGGGCCGAAATCGCCCAAGTCTCCCTCGGCTGAAGGAGGGGGGAGATATCCAAAGAGCGTCCCTAACCTCCGCCAGTTGAGAGGACCGAACTCGTTGCTTCTCAAAGTAGACCTGCAAGTTTTTCAAAAGTTCTTCTGAACGCCTCAGACGTCCCATGAAGTCCAGAAATGTCTCGTGATTGGACTCAAATTAAAAAAAGAACCTGCACCTCCTCGCCAAGTCCCTGGTTTGCGGCTCCTCTCTTATCCCGAACTTCCTCGGGGTTAATTATGCCGAAATAAGGGATTCCGAGCCTGGCGTTGGTTAATTGGTTAATGACGGGCGCTCGCTCTTTCAGGCGCTCAGAGAGAGAGAAAAGGAGGCGTCGCTGAAGTTCTCAGACTCCCCCAACTGTTAGCAGCGCCACCCCTGAGCTGTGGCAGGATTGTCTCGGATCATGTACAGAGTGCCTTCACCGTTCAACTCCCCCGCCCCCAAAGGTTCAGACTAAAATTAGGCCTTTCAAATCAGCCCCTGCAAATATTCATTCCTCACCAGAACAATAGAAAGGAGAGGAGGACTCTAGCTTCGCCCGGCCCTTCTTCGGTCCAGCTCCCTCCCGCCCTCCTGTGCCGCGGAGACCCTTCACACTCACCCCGCTTCCCTGCCGCATTCCCACGAGGACCGCTCCCGTGTCTCCTTTCGGGAGCCCGCCTGATCTCCCTTCTAAGGCTAGCCGAGCTCTGTTGCCTCCTCTTCCCTCCGCCCCCCCCCCCACTCCCCAAACCAGCGGCGGCAGCAGGTAAAGGGAAGCCGGCTGCCCCGGGACTTTGGCAGTGTGCCCGGAAAAGGTTTGGCCTGGGGAGGGGAGGGCAGGGCGGCGGTGGGAACCTCGCAGATGCTGAGACCTTCCCTCGCCAGAAGGGCTTGGCTGACCCGATGCAGGGAGGAGGACGGTGTGTGTGTGAGTGTGAGTGAGTGTGAGTGAGAGAGAGAGAGAGAGAGAAACTCAGCTTGCTTCCCTTTTGCTAAGAAAAGTTTGCAGTCGCTCTCAAAAGTTTAGTTTGTCCTCCAATTGCCCAGAGTAGCTCCTTCTAAGAAGAGTTCACTGGCTTTGTTGAGGTTTGGGGCCACAAAGGGGAGCCTTTGCCGTATTCCTTCATCTACAGCCGCATGGTGTTTTGTAGCAGGACAAGTACAGCTGAGCCCTTGGCCACTGGGGTTGTCAGCCCTTTCCCCCCTCCTTCCCAGTCCTCAACCCCCGCCCCTTCTCTTGTCCAGCGAATCTCCCAGGCCCTGGGAGAGGCAGGTGGGGGGGGGGGCTGCCTTGCTCTGCCACCTGCTTTGTGGGCAAAAAAGGAAGAAAGGAGATGGGCCAGCCTCTGTTTGTACAGGTAGTCCTCGGCTTACAACAGTTCATTTAGTGACCGTTCCAACTTTACCGTGGCACCGAGAAAAGTGACATGGCTGGATTGCAGCATCCCCTTGGTCACATGATCAAAATTCAGATTCTTGGCAACAGGTTCATATTTATGATGGTGGGGAATCCAGTTTCACTTAACAACTTTATTATGAATTTAACAACTGTGTTCATTCACTTAGCAACTGTGACAGGAAAAGTCCTAAAATGGGGCAAAACTCACTTAACAAATATCTCGCTTAACAACAGGAACTTTGGGCTTAATTGTGGCCCTAAGTTGATTACTACTTGTATTTGTTGAGCTGGCAAAGAGCACTGATTGACAGCTGCCGTTCCTCCTCCCTCCTTTTCCCCTGCAGGCACTGATGAAAGTTCTGGCACTCTGGCCCCCAAGGCTCAGCTGCAGGTTAGCCCCTCCACCTCCCTGCTTTTCCATCAGATGACTTGGGAAAAGAACTTCACCACCCACCGACCCTCTTGGTTCCTTCCCAGCCCCTACCCCACCCCACTCTCCTAGGACCCCAAGTTGATTTGCTTCTTGAGCTTCCTAGGACGCAGCTTGCCTTCCCCTTCCTGCTCCTTGTACTTCTTCTGTTACTGGGGAAGGGGGAGCTCCCTGTCTTGTCCAGGGATAAATCTACTACTAGACCATCCTTCCTCAATTTAGGATTGAAGACACTGAATTCAATGGTTCTACTTCTAGTTGCCCAAGCATACTTCTTTGGAAAGAAATGTCAGGACACAGTTTAGAGGTTTGCTTCCTGTCCACAAGCAGGGAATCTGCCTTCCATCGAAGAGATTGTTTTCTAATCTCTAATGTGGCAACACCGGAGAGACAGTGTGGTGTTAGGTCTGGGAAGAGAAAGGCAATGGCAAGCCATTTCCAAAAATGTTGTCAAGTCCACCTTGCAGAAATTTGCCCAGGAAGTCACCCAGTGACTGGAAGGAACCTCACAACCACAACCCCACAAAAAGTAAACTTAAATGTCAGCATCCTGCCAACTATGGCTGACCTGTAAAAGATAAAGAGGACTAGGCCTGGCTAGGAATCCCCTAGGAAACTACCAGGAAATTCTCCGAGCTGTTAAACTAGAACTAGGATTTTAAAAATAAAAGGTCCCAGAAAAGCAATTCCATATTACCAAAAGAAAACCAACTGAAGATGCCCATGAAGTCACTGGGAATCCATCTTAACTATAAGGCAGAGGTTATTGTAGAAGAGTAACAGGGGTGTTCAACCGTGGCAATTTTATGATTTGTGGACAGCATGGCTGGCTGGGGAATTCTGAGAGTTGAAGTCCACAGATCTTCACGTTTCCAAGGTTGAAACTCTAAAGTATTTTTGGGTTGTGATCTGCCATGGCCAGAATTAAGATTTTCTTGGAATGATTGTCTTCTCCTTTATGTTCTTAAACAAAGTTGGGTGTACCTCACAATTTTTCAGGGCTTCACATGAAATGGCTGAAAACAATGCCACCACTTTCAGCCCGGCAACCAACCCTGTCCTAGAGAAACCTTGGAGTAAGCACACTGCCATAACCCCCAGACCACATCACCCGTTGTTACTCACCAGATGGATAGAGGATGGCTACTTTTTTTTTTCTAGCTTACTCAGAAGTTATAAAAATGATCTTATGTGATTCTAAGCCACTTTAGATATTCGCTCTATATATCTCTAATTGGCACTTTCCAATCTTGATCATTTCATTCCAAGAATTCATCAAATGCAATCCGGAAACTTCAAATCCTACCGTATGCAAACATACTGGATAGTAAAATCCTCAGAGTTCAATCAATTATATATCAACACTAAATAGGGCCACTTGTTCATTAGTGATTTATCGCATTATGTAACTATTATTGTTCCCATGTAAATAGTAATGAATTCCAACTGCCTCTGCACAGCATTGGCTGGGTGATACTACAAGTTACTATAAATAAGGATTAGCGGTCTTACCTGGAGTTCAGTTCTTTTGCAGTGGATGGAAAGTTGGGAGGGGAAACATAAGGTTCCAAATAATTGCACAGAGGATCAGAATCAAGGGATCAGTTACTAGAAAATAAATCACAGTAAGTTAAGTGCTAATAGGATAAGTGCATTATTATAATATCACTTGTCAGCTGGATGGACCCTTTTGTCACCCACAACATCACATGGAGGCTGGAACTCCATGAAGATTATGTCTTTCATGGGGAGCTTGCATGTAACAAGCAAATTCTTGGCTTTTGCCTTCACTCATCTAACATGAAGTTGGGTGACTTGTTATTGTTGTGGTCTGCCGGCAGCCTGCGGAGCTGGCAGCAGAATCTGACAACGAAGAGGTGTCAGAGGTGAGGAAGGCTCAAGCGAGGGCTCTGCGTCCAAAGCAGAGATGGGTCCGCAGCCATCTGGGAGTTATGTGCGGACTCCAGAGCCTCCAGATTCTGACATAAGAGAGTGTGCTCATGCACAGAGCCGCCAGAAGGCAAGAACAGTTGGGATTGAAAGGGTGACTCGGGAGTAAGGCCTGGAGATGATTGGCCCTTCCCATAAGACATAAAAGGAGGAACACAAGCTCAGATGCTCTTTGCAGGAAGCAACTTCGTTCATCCTAATTGGATTAATCTTTGAAGCTCCCTGTCGACTTCTGCTCTGTTTGGCTTTCCATAGCTACTTGGACATTAGGTCTTGCCAGCCTTTCAAGGGAGATAAAGGTGGGTGCTTATCAGCCTTATCCTGAAAGACTGGACTCTTTACAATTTTGTTTGGGACTCATTAGGACTGTGAATGACAATAATTCACAGCCATTGAAATAAGAGGAGTTTTTGGGACTCATTTTGTGTTTATTACTGGCTCGGGAAGCCTTGGCCAGAACAGTTATTACACTTCTTGTAAACAGGCCAGCCTTTTTTGGAACCTTACATTAAGGCGGCCCTCAAATAAAAGCATTAAATAATTCCATACTTGGAGAATAGCAGGATATGTGAATAGTCTATAGAAGCTGTATTTCACAAATCTGTGATTTAATTTACCTGGTACTTCCAACCACTATTGCAAATGTACAAGAGATTTTAGGCAAGTAGCTAGTGCTCAGGGGAAAGTCACTTACACAAAGCTGGTCTTCAGATTGCGACAAAATTACAGGTAGTCTTTGATTTACGACCATAGTTGAGCCCATTAACATTTGTTAAGTGAATTTGCTTCATTTTATGACTTTTCTTGCCACGGTTGTTAAGTGGGCAGTTGTTAAGTTCATAACACAGTTGTTAAGTGAATCTGGCTTCCCCATTGTCTTTGCTTGTCAGAAGGTCACGAAAGGGTATCACATAACTCCAGGGCACTGCAATTGTCATAAATATGAGTCAGTTGCTAATTTTGATCCCATGGCCATGGGGATGCTGCAATGGTCATAAGTGTGAAAACTGGTCATATGTCACTTTTTTAGGTGTCGTAATTTTGAATTACAACTTACAACTAAGCGAACTGTTATAAGTGGAGGACCACCCTTATTGCGAAATGATTCCATGATTTTAAAATGAGGTTGGTTCTTCCTATCACTGGAACTAGCTACTCTTGTTTTTCCTTCAGGAAGTGGAAACTAGGGAGGTTCCCTGAGGGGAAAATAGTCTTTCACACCCGACAAGAAAAACTCTCTCTCTCAGTCCGTGAACTTCCATCTCAAAGGAGGAATCTATACCCTGGTTTCTCCCTGTCTCTCTCTTTTTTTCAGCAACCCTAACAGAAGGCCTAATCTAAGGGTGTCAAACGCAAGGCCTGCAGGCTGGATCCAGCCTGTGATGTGGTCAAATCCAGCCCGTGAGGCTGTCCTGGAAAATGTAAGGGGCCAGTCCGTGTCGCTTCGGCCCTGTCTACCCAGTGCAAAGAGGAAACATTGGGCCAGCGTGGCTTTGACCCAGTCTACCCAGTGCAAAGAGGAAACATGCCAGCAGTTTAGGGAGTGGTGTCGAGCTGATCACACTCACTTAGTCAGCCATGCCCACCGGCCCACCTACCAGGTCAACTAAAGCCCTGATGCAGCCTTCAAAGAAATTGTGTTTGACACCCCTGGCCTAACCAGTAGCACGGGCTGATCATGTGACTATATCTGATCAGTAGCATATGCTGGAGCAGGTCTGTCTATGGGCAAGGCCACCAAAGTTAAGATTGTGACCAAGATGATGCTGTCATGTTTCAATATGGGGCACACAAGGCAGATAAAACAGGAAAGGAGCTTCGACAGCAGCAGTATTGTGGACGCCATCTTGATTTTGGGGATCTTCCCAGGCCTACAGACTTGAGAAAAGTGATGGTGGGGAAATCAACTGCTGTCTACAGCCAAAAGTGAGGTGGACCCAAGGGAGAAGGAAGCTGGCGTTGTCTCTCTTCTAGGACCCTTCTTGAACCTTGGTGTGTCAGCATGCAGGAACTGTCAAAGTACCCAACATTGTGGGTTTCTAACCTGAATGAGTGGGAGAGAGACAGGCGGCCCCTCCAGGTCTGATGATTCAACGTTTGTTGAGGGGGAGGATTGGTCTGGATTTATTTCCTTAGTCTCATCCTGATGAAGGAATGCACTGAGCAATTGTAGCTTGATCAGGTGTTGTTGAATTGGTTTTCCCTTTGCATTGGAATGCTGGGGACTTGGAGACTAAAACATACATACGATGAACGGCTGCAGGAACTGGGCATGGCTAGTCTAGTGAAAAGAAGGACCAGGGGAGACATGATAGCAGTCTTTCAATATTTGAGAGGCTGCCACAGAGAGGAAGGGGTCAAGCTGTTTTCCAAAGTACCTGAAGGCCAGACAAGGAATGCATAATGGATAGAAACTGATCAAAGAGAGATTCAACCTGGAAATAAAGATAAATTTTTGGACATTGAGAGCAGTCAACCAATGGAACAGAAGTTGCCCTCGGAAGTTGTGGGAGCTTCATCCCTGGAAACTTTCAAGAAGAGACTGGACTGCCATCTATCACAAATGGTGTAGGGTCTGCTTGGGTGAGGGGGAATTGGACTAGATGACCTTGAAGGTCCCTTCCAACTCTGTTAAACCTAAATCAAAGCAATGTTGCTGTGGATTTGTACTTGGTTGGGAAGCCATCAGGAATCCTAAAAGGAGAGGTTAGACTGGAGAGATGGAAAAAGAACTTGGAAGGAAATGATGGCAAACCACTTCCTTAGCGTTACAAAACCAGAGTGCAAAAGATGTAGCTGTAAAAGCCCCAGTCAAACACCATCCTGTTTTCCCATAGATAAGAAGTCACCATGGGTGGAGAAGCATCAAGGGAGAAAAGAAAGGTAGAAGGCAGGGGAACCATTCCTGTGAGAGAAGCAGCAAGAGCTTGAGGAAGGGAGTGAAATGTGAGTGAATAAACTCATAGGAATATTTGCAAGTATTTAAGGGGAAAAGACCTGTATCAGTGGTAGCATTCAAAAAATGTTTACTACTGGTTCTGTGGACATGGCTTGGTGGGCGTGGTGTGGCTTGGTGGGCGTGTCAAGGGAAGGATACTGCAAAATCCCATTCCCTCCCTATCCCACTAACCTGCTTTCCAGCTCCGTTCTCCTGTGCAGGGCAATAAAAGAAGACCCAGCCAATCAGCTGGGACTCAGGAGGCAG